>QEOT01003732.1:14799-114433 GCA_003123785.1 Pterocarya stenoptera | reverse complement strand
ACATGGATGAAATATATATGTGATGATCTGTTTGATAGGGTAATGAGCATAAAGAGCGATCAGATAAGATAAACTGAAAGGTTATAGATTATTAGAAGGTTTAACCAACCAATGCGACCCGATTGATATGATCTGGTCGAGCTTTTATTTAGACTAAAAAACTTATATTTTTTAAATAATGCAAGTAGAAAGTATTATAAGACATATAGATACATTACACATATGATATCATATGCAATGCACTACAAGAAAAATAAGCATTTATAACGAGTTATTTGCGACGAGAATAGACTCAATTTAGCAGAAAATTTATAGGAAATAACTGACAATAAATAAATATTTTTTTTGTAGTAATAGAGAGGTGGATGGTAACTTCCTTTTTTAAAGATAAAAATAATCTAAAACTTCTAAATTTGTTTGTGAATTGGAAGGCTTCAAGTGCATGGGAAAGGAAGAATATATAAACGCGGGTCAGACCTAATTTATTATTCATTTAATATTGTCTAAAATATTTATGTACACCATAATAAAAGGTGTAAAGTCCAATCTATATATTTTTCTCTTTCCTATTCGAGACCTTCAAGTTCAAGTAAGAACTTGAAATGATAGTTCGTCAATCTTCTCTCCTCAACTTGCATTTTTGGCTAAGAAATTAGTACCCTTTTCTAGCTTCTCCAATGTTTATGCGCCATTGAGTTTGTCTCTGTATTTCCCTCTCCTATGCTTCAATTTAAGGAAAAAATTGAATGAAAAAATCTCTCTCTCTTAACCCTTGTGGTATCGGAGATGCAGAATAACAAATTCATATAAATATATATATAAGTTAAGGGAGTATTTCATTTTTCAACAAAAATTATGAATTCCAAATTGGCATTTGATGATCAGAACCGCTTTTAAGCGGTCAGTCCAATAATCTAGTAATAAAAACCCTCCACTTAGGTCTTGACACCTCAGAAAACACACTAAAGAAACGCTAGACTCGTGCGCATGGGATAGAAAGGCAAAAGACTTCAACTTAGCATTTGTGCTTCCAGAACTACACATTGAACCTTCGCGACTGTGTGCTTCCAGAACGCTAAGCAGACCTCCATCGTTAGCATCCACCGCCACTAGTGTCCTCCTTGGCCGATTTCGCCATGGAAGATTTCTCCCGATTTTGGCCCACGAGTTCATCGCCCACTATGCAAGTGTAGTTTCACCACCACTGGTCCATCACCCACCATAATTTGTCACCAATTAACTGTTGTTCATGGCTGACTCCAGTGACTTTGGTGTTGCTCAAAGTATTTCTCCTCTTTTACATTATATGCCAAGACACTACTGGTGTTTGACAAAATGTTTGAAAGACTCAATTGATGACACCCACAAAATCTATGTACCATGCAACATGGTCTCAAGTGTAGCCAACGGTGATAATCATGTTGAAGATTTATTTTCATCTTTTCAAGTCATGATCTTGCTTGATGACTAATGAATACATGGTCCTGTTTCTAGTGTGAGAAGCATAAATGAATACATGCCTACCACTATTTAGAGCTACGAAATTTATCATCCTATTGCTATGAAATTCCTGTTTCCTTTGCCACTTGGTACTCTGCCCATGACTTCATCAAATACCCTGATGACTTCTCGTTATAATATTTCTATTTGAGTTACTTTTTTTTCCTACTCGAAAGGAATTTACAAGAAGAATCTAATTGCTTGACCCAATAGAACATATATATATTTCTTGTTTATTTCCCTTCGTTCTTGTGCTTGATCCAAGGTATTTAGTTAGTATCTTGTTCTTTTCCATAGAAATTGTGGATTTGTTCAGTTCCTTCCTATTCTCAAAAGTAGAGGCTCTTGTCCTCATAGTCATGTATCCCTTGCCACAAAGTTCGCATATTACCACTCATTTATATCGGTAATTAACAACAATATTAGGAAGGAAAAAAAAACCATTTTGAGAAGTTAAGTTTTGTCAGAAATTAGGGCAATGACTAGGCAACTATTGCGTTGAACTGAAATAAATAGCACCTAATTTCAATGCTACCTAGTGAAGCCTATACTTGATTATTTTATTTTTTGCAAGTAAATGTCATATACCTTGNTAGTTCCTTCCTATTCTCAAAAGTAGAGGCTCTTGTCCTCATAGTCATGTATCCCTTGCCACAAAGTTCGCATATTACCACTCATTTATATCGGTAATTAACAACAATATTAGGAAGGAAAAAAAAACCATTTTGAGAAGTTAAGTTTTGTCAGAAATTAGGGCAATGACTAAGCAACTATTGCGTTGAACTGAAATAAATAGCACCTAATTTCAATGCTACCTAGTGAAGCCTATACTTGATTATTTTATTTTTTGCAAGTAAATGTCATATACCTTGCTAGATTAGATTGAGTCTTTTACATGTGAATCAATAATTAGCCTTTAGATTCAAATGACATAAGTAGTGGTGTACCATTTACAATATCTTAACAACATCATCTTAGTAGTTCCTATATCATGACCAACTTTGACTGTTCAAATATTTTCATCTACCATGTTAGTTTTACCAAATATGCTTATTTCCATTTTTATTTTGTCTAAAAAGCATCTTGCATATGTATTTTGGTAATTTTTCATAACTAATAAATTTATAAACATGTGGTTTTGATTGGAAGAAACTAATGTAAATCTTGATAGTGATAAACTTGATGCTGAAAGTGTAGACATTCAATGTGATGTGAGTATTGAAAATGGGGTCAATGACAAAGATGGAGGGGATGTGATTCCCTCTTCGAGTAGTGGTCCATTGGAATCATTCATTGGTATGGTATTTGAGAAGGCGACAAGGTTTTGCAATCCGAATGAATCATACTTGATTGTCGAATGATGATAAAACTCTTTGTGCAGTATACTATGTTTGTACAAAGGAAGGATTTCGGCAGGTAAGTAAAAAAGACACAGATTGAATAATCTCTAAACCCGCTGAGGCAAATATTGAATGTAAAACAATAATGAGAATCAATAAAGATAGTGAAAAGTAGATAGTCAACAAGTTTGTAGTTAAACATAATCATATTCTACTTATACCAAGAAGTACTAGTTTCCTTCATGGACATATGAGAGTTACTAAAATACAAAAAAAACTTATTATGATATGAAATATGTCTAGTGTACCGACAAGGAAGATAATGTCGATGTTGAGTAAAGATTCAGGTGGTGACTTTAATGTCAATTATATTGGCAAACATGTAGAAAATTACTTGGGAACGAAAATGAGAAAAATATTTGAAGAGGAGGATGCACAAAGGTTACATTCCTACTTTCTTGATTGACAACTCAAAGAACTTGGGTTTGTGTTCTCCAAGCAAGTAGAAAATGATGAGTGTATGGGAAGTTGTTTTTGGGTTGATGCGAGACCAAAAGCTGAATAATAATATTTTGGGGATATTGTTACATATGATGCAACTTACCTAACCAATATTTATAAAATGTCATTAGTGTCATTTTCTGGAGTTAATCATCATTATCAGACCATAATGTTTGATTGTGTTTTGTTAGTTAATGAAATTGTGGAATCATATACATGGTTATTGAGAACATGATAAAAGATAATATTTGGGCGTGTCATTTCAACGATAATTACCGATGATGACAAGGCGATGGCTAAGACAATTGTTGAGGTACTCTCGAATACAATTCATAGGTGATGTGCAATATTCAACTGTTAAGACATATTGATTCCTAAAGCAACTCCACCCCGAGATAAGTAAACATATTGCGTAAAGATTGAGGTAGCTGATGTCTAAACACATTCGAAACACATATTTAATACATTCAATACATCTTCAAAACACCATAAAAAAAAAAAAAAAGAAAAAAAAGAAAAAAGAAAAAAGAAGCAGTTATTACATTAAAGTGTTAAAAAAAGTACAAAGGGTTACATGAGTCGTAACACTGACTGGGATACATTGTAATTTTTTAGATACATAAAAATTACACTACAAATAATGATAAAAAATAATCATGACAAGATTAACACTTTCAAGACTTCTTTGTACTTCTTCTCCATTGGTTTAAATTTTGATTCTTCGATGCGTAGTTGCTCATGAAGTACCCTGTCATTCCTCCGTTCAACTAACTCCAATGTCCTCTTACAATAGTTGTTTTGCTCACTTTGAAGATCAATCCACTAAAAAAATTTACATCATTTATTCATATTATAGTTTGAACAATTGTAAAATTTTTAACCAAAACTATTAGATTTTTCATAAATTCGTAACTTCGCTTGGCAACCACAACAGCAAAGTAGTCTCTCTAAATTAGTTTTGTCTTCCTCTCTTGCAGTCCAAGAACTTGAACCAGAATGAGAACCCGACGATTTCATTGATGTCATTATATTGAAAAGTCATCCATTTTAACAATGCTAACAGATGGTGCAAAAAAAGGAAACACATTCTACAGCTATAAAAAAAAAAAAAAAACATGTATAGATTCTGCAGCCATTTTTTATTGTATGCTATCAAATAATACAAAAGATTCAATAGCAATGTGGATCACCCAGTAAGATTATGGCTATATCCTAAGAACTTTTGTTATATACAAGTAGTAACTCACTATTTTATCCCATGAATTATGATTGTTTAAAAGAACTACGGTAAGTAAAAGTTAGACATACATACATACACGTGTGTATGTGTGTATATATACATGCATATGATGCATCCGATATTAGTATATGCTAGTTTGCTCTTATGAAGTCATATGATACTGATCTCCAGATTCATAAAATTTGGAAGCTTAATGGATTCATCAAGTGGATAAAGATTCTATTCATTTTCATTTGAAATTGATAGTATTCCTGAAGTGAAAAAAATATTGAGTATTTTGTTCATTTAGACTTGAACATGGATTAAATTGATAAGAAAAATGATCGAAATATCTTATGTTTCTATATATTTGAGTTGAAAAGTAGAGTATCCTATTCTCTATTTAAGTTATATAATCTACAGAGAAACATCATAAACCAACCTACAGTGAAAGAATTTCATAAGACAAGCCCAACACAACAAATTAAGTTATATAATCTCTAATTTCCAACTTGTTTAAGAAGTGCAGAGGAAAATGATATTGGAATATAGTTGTTAGTTCTATATATCATTATGCAAAGTGCATAGTATGCCTCTAGCACAGCTTCAACAAGAAGCCCCAATACAAATTAAAAGGATTGAATTTCAAGGAAGCGGTCTATACACATACAAATTAAAACGATCCAAATCAAAAGCTATCATTTTGATTGTATGTATGTCTAACAATAGAGACCTGTGAAGGTTATGTAAATCTGTCATGAAAACCAAGAATCCAAGAAGTGTAAACCCTGTATGCTTTTAAAACACACATATCAATTTCTCGATACAAAAACACATTCAATAACAAAAACACATAAATTAATACAAGATCTAACTCTCGTACATATAAAAAACACACATATCAGTTACCAAAATGTTTACAAGCACCACATATCGAAAACAAAGATATACAAAAACACACCAAAATCATAATTCAGGAGACCTAGGGTTTCCGTGCATATCAAATTCTTGAGTTTACAAGCACCACATTCAATAAATTAGTCTAGGGTAGGGAATACCAGAGAAAAAAATCCAACTGTGAATGGCCTCTCGCAGCTTTAAAAGTAGAATCGGTGAATGGCTTGGAGACAGACGAAGCTTCAAGATTGTGTCGCGAGAGAGGCATGTGAGAGTCAAACCGGAGAGGGGGGTGCGAAATGGGAAGGGGTTTCGGGAGTGCGAAGTGGGAAAGTGGGAGAAGGAAAACTAGAGAGGGAGGGTGCGAAATGGAAAGGGATTTCGGGAAAATGGGTGGAGGTGTCTTAAATCTGATGCAGTGCATCACACAATTCTTGTAGTAGAACATCTATGTATCACAAAATTATTGGTGAGCTGTTATCTCCCTAAAATAAGCCCGACTGGTCTGCATGTATTCTCTTTGACAATTTCCTAACATAAAATGTTATGATGTAACACCCAAGCTCGGGGCACCGAGCTTAGGCTCACGAGAATGCCAAGCCTATTGAAGGAAGGAAAATAGCATCGTTCCTCTAAATGTTAGTTTTCTCTTTTTCCCATCTTATTCTTTCTTTTTATTCTTGCCCTCCCTAACAGTTTTCTCCCTCCCCTGCAATTTACATTCTTCTTCTCTCATATGCTTTGTTCCTCATTCTCTCTCTCCCTCCACTCAGCGGTTTCTCTGTATCACACGCCCCCGTCTCTGGTTTCTAGGGCTTCAATTGGCGACAATCCTCCTCACGGGAACGACATTGAGCGAGGGTAAGGTCTCTCTCTCTCACTCCCTTTCCATTCACACAACACGCACTTCAATTCTCACTCACAAATGTTCTCACCGATTACTCTTATTTGTCATGCACTGCTATCTTCACTTTCAACGCCATCGCCGGTTGCTCTTCACGCAGGTAAGCTTCTATACGCCTCCATCCTTCTTTTTGTCCATGATGCACTCAACCCATGAATTTTCACCTTCTCTCTCTCTCTCTCTCTCTCTCTCTCTCTCTCTCTCTCTCTCTCTCTCTCTCTCTCTCTCGTAACTCTTATTTTCAATGGGTTTTGGTTTGATAATTCTCGTGAGTCTTGCCGTAGAGAGCCCATCCGTAGTACACTGTCGCACATGGCCATAACGATAACTCTATCTCTCTCATTGCCCTTGTTCGTATATCTATTTATTCTCTTTGATTCTTTATTTTTTTTTCAATTTGCTATAATTCCTAAAATGACTATGTCGTGGCAAATCCTGTATTTTTTATTATTCTCTCTGTATACATATCTCCCAATATGCATTCCCCTTTTTAATTTAATTTTCTTGTTATGTGTATTTTTTCATAGTAACACTTTCGGATTTTTTCCTTTCACAGAAGCATTCACTCTCACTTAATTTTAAGTAATGGCTATCTCAGGCCACCAGAGTCGACACACGCCTCTCAACGCTAAGGTAACTCCTCTCCTGCGTTGTTCGACTTCTTTATGGTCCTATTGTGTAATACCCCACCATACGAATTGGGTTAACATTTTCTCTAACACAGGCTAAACTGTCGTGCATTATTGATTGAAAGTTGTGTCGTGTAATTAGTAACCAAGGTTTTGTGATGGATTGTGCATGCTGAAATTGTAATCAGAGTTATGGATTTTCGTTAGTCAAGTTAGACTTGTGGTTCTTTGGTTTTGGGTGGTAAAACTAGTTTTGTGCTGCTTGGTTACTAACACTTCAGTAGATATTTTCTTATTTAGATGTTGAGACTATTAAAGTTCAGACTCAAGACTTAGATAATATGCTACAAGAGTTAGGTAAGTGGTGTTCTTATGTTATACTTTGCATGAAATGAATGGATTGAGGTTGATTCTTTGAAAACATGCATGTCTTCTGTTATGAAAAACTTGAAAAAAATCTTGGTCATTTTATCTGCATTACTCATGATATTCATATGAGAAGAGAAAAATTATTTTGTCATGAATGGTGTAGACATGAATAAATTTTTTGCATTCTATTCTTAGTTGTGTAAAAAGAGCGATTATGAAAATCTGAAATTTGAGCATTGATTATATGAAGATTATTTTTTTATTCTTAACACTTGTTAGGATATGAAATGTTGCATCTGAAAAACCTCTGACTTGACTTTCTATTGTTGCTTCTGTCCCGACCTTGCCACAGGTGTGAAATTATAGCCTATGTTTGTGTTGATACAAATATCTCTATTTCTGAAGTTTGCTCTGATAATTTGATAACCAGTTCTGATTTGCATTATGTACTGGCTCATATTTACATACTAATATATGTTCATTCCTTAGTAAGTTGTTGATAATTCTCCCAATCACCTTCAGTATTCCCAGATAATTTTGAGGATTCAACGGGGAATCAAGAATAGGAAACATGGGCATAAATATTTGAGGATAGTGGACTTAGTACCTAAGGTTACTATGATTATTCGAGGATTATGTTCAATAGATTGAATCTTTTTATGTTAATTTGATATATTGGGCTGTTGAAAATTTATTGAGACTTGTGGAGTTGTTGATTAATTGTGTTAAGGTCCTTGAAGAGGAACTTCTACATTTAGTATGAACAGATGAGTTTATGTATATAAAGCATGTGGAGTATATATTATATTGAATTGTTGGAAGATGATCTTAGATAACAAGAGTTAACTCCTTGGACCTTCGTATACGGGGAGTTACATATTACCAAATAATTTCTTTCTTTTTTTTCTCACTTATCTCGATTTTACCCCTAAAGCTTAGGGAGCAGCATATCCCCCTCCCCCCCCTCCCGATGCAATCCCTCTCCCCCACAAGACCTATGTGCCACTTCAACTTTTTTGGTGTAATTGACTTAATAAAGGTAGTTGTATATTCACAGCTGGAGAATATAAGTAAAAAGCATTGTCTGTAGGCTAATATCTGTGCCAATAAATATATTGATAGGCTAATAATGTCAACAATCGAATCATCTCTTTATAAATACACTTTTTTAAAAGATATGAAAAACCATCAAGCTTATGATATGCAATCCAACTTTTGTTACCAGTAGCTCTTTGAAAAATGATATCCCCACGACAGTTTTCATGACAACATATACTATTGTCTTATATGGTATTGGTTCTCTCTCTTTCTCTAACGAAAGGTGTTAGACTAAAACTGCAACCTACTATATTAGAATTTTAAACACACACCACGAAAATAGTATCTCATCCCATCTCCCTTAGACCCTCTCCTTTGTTCCCCAAACCCCTTTCATTAGCCAAACAACCAGTGTAGATGTTCTCGGTCTCTCTCTCTCTCTCTCTCTCACACACACACACACACACAAATATCTAATTTCTTATTCATGGCAACACTTAATGCTATATCAATGGCCTAAAGCCCGTAGAGGTAAAGAGAGATAATCTAAAGAAGACCTTCGATGAGATTCAATGTCACTCCTCCCTCCTCTCGTCCTTCTCTCTCTCATGGTCTGACCTCTACGCCTGTTTCACCTCTCGCTAGAATTCCCTTCTTGCCACCAACCCCTTTCATCAGCCAGACAACTAGTATGGGTGCTCTCGGTCTCTCTCCTTTGATGTTAATGTACTTCATCATTTCAGCCATCATCGTACACACTGTCCAAATGTTCCTACCAACCATTTAATGTTGGCCCGACACAGCAATAGTTGGTCGTTGCTAGTCTTTGACAAGACACTTCAAATAATGTTCCCTCATGCTAAACCCACAAATCGTGGCCCACGAAAATCACCTCTCACCGCCACAAACTAACGATGACCTTCACACCCAACTCTCTCTCTCTCTCTCTTCCTTTAAACTAAAATCCATAACCGTGTAGCTCCACTCTCAATGTTGTATGCCTCAGGTTGCTCTTCTGACATCACCGAAACGAAACAAACATTGCACTACATCTCATCGGCCACTGCAAGTAGGTAAATTTTGTCCCAACCCCTTATGTTCAGCATCCTTATCTTTTATAAACAAAGTGATGTAATAAAAATATCCTAATGTTTGTCTTGTCTCCCTTTCAAATATGCAAAGAGAATTAAAAGGCAAAGAGAATTAAAACTACACTAGTATTGATAAAATTATTATTTTATCTCATTATTGTGTTGACTTCTGTTCTCCTTATAAGAACTTAAAACTAAATGCGTTTAACCAATACCAACTAGAGGGATTCCAAACTGTGTGTTCAAATCTACCTTATGAGTTACAAGATAACTTCAAACCACCTATGAGTCGCTTCATTAGACTTCTCAGATGAAATTTCTAATTGGGATAGGTTTGATATATTGTGTAAATTTTCTTCCTCTTTTGAAGAATTAATAATAACCTTAAATTGTGGTTGTGATTAATAATGACCACAGGGGAAGATATTCTTTGTAGAGTGGATATTGAGATTATACTAAAGTTTAGGTGATGATAATTTCTAAAAACCTTTTTTTATTTCCAAATGTATCACTTTTTTTATATCTTTTTTTCTTTCTTTGGTGTCCTTATTAGTTAGAAAAGTCAATAGACATAAATGACAAGGGGTACGTAATAAGAAAAAAGTCACTTTATTTTTACATATATAAATTATATATATTTCAAACCTATCAGGAAAGCCTTATTTATTGTATAAGCCTAATTTTGTGTGTTCACTTTATTTATTGTATGTATCTCTATTTTTTTAATTGACATGAACTTGTATTATAAAAATAATAATAATAACTAAGCGCCTGAAATTTGTATATTTTAAAGATTGCCATGTACATTTGCTTTGAATCATTTTTGAGACACTTAGATTGCTAGCATATATGGAAAAGATAGGGTAAATGACATGTCTATGTGACCTTATTAATAAGTTGTGTCTATTGTTGTGAAGCAATTGTGACTATATATGATGACTATGTAATGTTTATTTTTTTTTACCATTTTTCTAAACAATTTTTAGTGCGTAATTATACCAATGATGGAAGTGTAATCGGTTGATGAAGTAAGTTTTATTTATGTAAATCAATTTTCTTGAGTCTTAATTATTGTACAACTTAGTAAAAAAAAATCTTAGTAAAAAATCAACCCAACCATTTTTTTAATATCACAAATAGTTAAATGTGAAGTCTTTTTTAATAAAAATGTTTATTATTTTATTAATATAGCTTATGGACTTGGGTATCTCACATGCGGTGATGTTGTGGAAAGTGATAGTAGAAAAGATGGGTACGAAATCATGAAAAAATTGAAAGTTGGATTGTATTTTGTCTGAAAGAAGTGAGATCATACTATTTAAATATAAAAACAACAGAGTTTTATATTGTGAAGAGAAAGTTCGAATATCGGGAATGATGGGAAGTTAAAATAATTCACTCTTGTATGTGTTCGAGAAGGATTATTAAGAAGCATATATTGAATATTATTAAACCTACACCAATGGAGAAATTTGGATGTAAGGCTAGGATTGATACAATGATATGTGCTGATGGAAGGTTTACTTTCTTGTGTGTTGTGTTTGAACATACTTATGCTTTTAAGTCTCGGTAAAACAATTTTTTCGATGCCACAAGAAGTTAGATTCTCATACTAAGAAGAATCTTGAAGTAAATGATATGGCTATAATACGAGTCTACAAAAGATTTAAACCTCTTGTTGTTGATGTATGGGGTTATGAGAATTTGTTTTTTAGACAAAGAGATTGCAACAAAATGTGAGGCTAGTTCGGCTTGGAGAGGGAGATGCATAAGTATTCTATAACTATTTTCGCAAAATGCAAAAAATTAATGAGGGATTTTATTTCTTAATCGATGCTAGAAGTTTGGTTGCTTATGAATTTTTTAGAGACGTAATAACATTCAACACCACATATTTGAATGAATTCAAGATTCCATTTGTGTCTTTTGTGGGGATAAATCATCATGATCAATCTATTTTACTTGGATGGGCTAATAACAAGCGAGGATTTGGAGGCTTTTCTGTAGTTGTTTGAAGTGTGATAAAATTGTATGAGCGGTTGATTTCCAAATGCAATAATCATTGACCAAGGTAAACCAATGTAAAATACAGTTGCAAGGGCCATTCCAACATCCAAACACAGATTCTGTTTAATGCATATTATGAAAAAAATTGCTGAAGAGACTTGGGGCATGCTGAGTATGAAGTTATTAAGAGTCGTTTCCAAAAATGTGTATATGACTCTTTCACTTGTGATGCATTTGAGGAGCATTGGCAGGCACTACTCACGACTTATGACCTCTATGATAATGCATGTTTGGATCAACCATATTTCAAAAAGTTTCTTTGGGTACCGACCTATGTTAAAAATACTTTTTGGGTTGATGTGTCTACAATACAATGAAGTGAAAATATGAATGTCTTTCTTAATGGCTATGTAAATTCTAAAACAACTATAAAACAATTTGTTGAGCAATATGATGATCCATTGAGACGAAAGGTTGAGAATAAGGCTGCTGCTAATTTTAGTTCATTTAACTCTCATTTTCCATACATTAGCCATTATTCCATTGAAATGCAACTGTAAGAAGTATACACCAACACAAACTTCAAAAAAGTCTAGGATGAGTTTCGGGATTTTTGTGTTTTTGTGCTGATTTTCTTAGCTTAAAAGATGAAATATATGTTTATCATGTGACCGATGAGGTGAAAATTAAAGATGGATTCATAAAACAAGCAAATTTTTAGGTTACATTTAATAATGGTAGTTTAAATTGAAATGCAGTTGTTTATTGTTTGACTTCAAAGGAATAATATGTAGGTATGCCTTAAACAAGAATAAATTGATCTCAAAATCTATTTCTGATCTTTGGAGAAAAGTTTTGCAGCATAAATATACACTTTTGAAAAGTAATTACAATGAGCTTGTTGAAAATCCTAATGCATAAAGATATGATGGGTTGGTAAAAAAGCTTTACAAACTAGCATCAGCTACATGATGTAGTGAGTAGGGTTATAATAAGTTAATGCATCATTTAACACATATAAGTGGAGAATATGTATAGATGGCCACAACGTGTCATGATAAGACAACTTCTACTTATCTTCCTAGTGCTTCCATAGGAACAATAATGCTAAGGTGCTAAACTCCATCAAGGTGAATAGTAAGTGGAAACTACAATTAAAAAGAAAACAATCTACATTGAAAAATGTAGTAAATAAATTAAAAATGTGAAAGAGTCAACAAAATAAGGTTACTCGTGTGCTTTTGTGTGTGGTGGTTAAATCATATGCATATCATATTTTTTAATTTATCTCTAACATCTTTTTATCATGGGTTATTAGAACATTACCCAATTATATAAACATGAGACCCTAACTCATCTCCCACCTGATTTTAGTGCTCCAATGACCACACTATTAAGAATGATGGTATTGTTTATTTTTTCCAACAATATATTTTGGTGTTTCTATTTTAACATATCCTTTATATTTCGTATTTTTTATAAATGAAACCTCATACATTTCAGCTTGTGGATGAGGGCATTCCCTATTTTTTTAGCAACTAAGATGTAGATATTAACACTCATGAGCATTTTTAAATATATTTAGCAATTTTTTAACCAGTTGAAAATGAAGTTAACATTATAATCATATATGATAACATTTACGCATATTTGGAACTTTAATGATATTGTAATCCTCATTACTGGTTGAGTAGAAGAATTTCGATGGTATGATCATTTTAAGACTTTGTTGTCGGTTGGCAATGTTGAACTTGGAGTAGGTTAACTGAATTGTATAAGGTTGCGTTGAAGGAAAGTAAATTGTATTTTGTGTAAGTTATAAATACTGTGAAGTTGATGAATTATATTGAAAAATGTGTATTTGGTACAAATTGTAAATACTAGTTTGATAGACCAGTTATTTTTTTGTACATGTATGTTTTGGCTTTTATTTGTAATGATATTGAACGATTGTATCCATATTTAATGATATTGGTATTAATGACTAGTCAAGATTTTTTGACATTTAGTTTTTGGATCTATTATTTTTTATCTTAATTAAAGGTATTGAGTAATTGTAAATATCGTGTATCAAGTTTAATGGTTCTAAGCATTTTTTTTTTTTTGTATGTATAATTAGTGTACTGTGAGAGATAATTATTGTGATAGCCAAACCCAATGCCTACTAAGTGTAGATGGACATATATTTCTTATGGGGATGGATGTTTGTTGCATAGTTGATCATGGTCCACATATTAAGATACATTTTCAAAAACTTAAATGAAGCTATATAGAGACAAAAAAAAAAAAAAAAGTATTTTAACAAAATTTAGCACAACTCAACACCTATTGCAAATTCAATAGCACAATTTAAAACTTACAATCAAAATAGTTTAGAAGTAGAGATAGTTGAGATCTTATTTAACACAAGTTAAGCAGCTTAGAATCAAAATACGCCCTACACTCACAACATAATTGAAATTTTGAACAACACAACTCAAATTATATATCCTACACAATTTACATCACACAATTTAAGGTAACATCAATGTACCTATGTTTGGAATAAACTTACAATGATTAGACACAAACACAAATAAAAAGAAAACCCATGACACTAAAAGTGCTTGCCTATATCTATTGCTTTTGGTAATTTCTCTTTCAATTTCTACTTTACATTGGATTGCTTCTATTTCTATTGCCTCTTTAGGCCTAGATACTTCTTGTTGGACCATTTCAGTCTCAACCCAAGTAGAAAACTTGTACAATTTCTTAATTGCCCAATTAGCATACCAAAAAACAAGAAATTCATGTTATGTAAACTATATGAAACCAACAAAAAATTTAAAGGAATGTTGTTATCATAAATACGTCTCAATTCTTGCAAGTAAAGAAGTGTCTTCTTTCGTGGAAACGTTGAATGCTATATCAGCGATTTCACGCAGAGCAATATGGCAAGAAACCTATCACATGTATATGAGGTTGTTGATACTGATAAATGGTTGAACTCCCACCATCAATGACTAATGGGACAACTGCATTATCAACTAAAGCAGTCGTTTAATTAGTTTGAGACTTTTTCCCCTTCCTGAGATAAATATATTTTTATCATTTTCTTTTTACTAAGTAATTTCTTGAGATAAAACTCTACCAGCCTTTAATTAGTGGCCGTCATTACTTGTATGCTTATGAAAATTCTTTTATCATACAAATACCTTAAAGAATCCATCAATTTTTGAGCCCAACAAATACATCATGCGCATCATATCTCTGAGATCTCTATTTCACTCTTTCTTAGATTTGCAACTTGCGAGATTCTTCACTATTAATAGCTCAGTCCACCAAGTCTCGAGTAAGCAACTCATACTTTTATTGATACCCAAACCAAGTTTCAACCTCCTCTTTTCCTAATCTAAATTTGTTAAAAGGATCTTCGACTTAAATAAAATAAAATCCCATCAAATAAGATATTAAACGCCATAGGTAAGCTCAATGAAAGGTAGAACATCATAAAAGAAGCCACATTCCGATCAGGATACAAACAATTTCACCCAAATCAAATTAACAACAGCCTTACCAGCAACTTTATGCCCTAAACCAATAATCTGGCACAGCTCCACAGCTTGACGAAATTGCACAATGCTAACGAAGTAATCTACAAGCTCATCCACATTGAACCCAGATAACAATCCATACGCTGCCACCAGATCCAACAAGGCTAGCACCTCAAACATATGCACTTCATTGGGGCTTGCCTTTCCTTTCCAGTTCACCTCCTTTCACTTTCCACTCCAAAGGCGACTTTTTCGCTCTCTCCCTCACTTCCACCCCCACATTGGCCCTAATCCCATTTAGTGTTTCCAACAGTGGTGTACAAGACCACCTCAAGTGACTCAATTCCACATCTTATTTGAACTCAATTTCACAATATTCCCTATATAAAACCCAGACATGGCATCCAAGACCACCGTCGTCGGGTCTGCTGCACATCGCATTGCACTAGGGAGCTCGGCCCAAATTGCACCTGTCTCTTTTTGGATGCTTGGTTATGAACTTCCTTGACTCATTCCCATCCATTCTCTCACACAAACCCTTCAACTCGGGCCTTGATGGACTCAATGAATTGGAACTCACATCAGGGTCTATGAGATGATGAAGAAAAAGGTTATTCTGAGGTGGTTCGGGTGCATTAGGCCTGCAAGGAAGATGGGATTTTGTAGGGTTTGACTACGTTGACTCGGTGGCATGGGGATAAGTTTGTTCTTGAGACTCCAGGTACTCAAGGAGGTATAATCGGTGAATGAGGGAGTTCTAGTGGGAGGTGGAGTTAGCGTCCAGTTCGGACCATGAGAGAGAAAGAGGAGACGAGGGAGGAGTGAGATTGGAGCTCATCGAAGGCCTTCTTCATATTATATTTCTACACGTCTCTGAGCTTTAGAGCTGCCGATATAGCATGTTTCCTTGCTATGAATAAGAAATAGGAGATTTTGTGGACGAGAGAGAGAACAATGAGAGCGAAGAGACTTAACTACGATACTAGTGCAGATGGTGGTGGCTAGAATGAGGAACACAGTAACATCAAAGGAAAGAGACCGAGAGTGCCCACACTAGATGTCTGGCTATGAGAAGGGTTGGGGGCATGGAAGAGAGGGTCTAGGAGAGACAAGGTGAGGTGCTCTTGCCACAATGTGTTGAAATTCTGATCTAATAGGTTTGAAATTTTAGTTTAGCTTCTTGTGTTAAAAAAAAAAAAAAAAGTACTGCCACGTAAGACAATTGTGTAAACTGTCGTGGGGATATCATTTCTCTTTTTTTATGCTACATGTAGCATAAAATGTATTTGTCAATAATTCTTTTTGTAGTTAAATAAAATTTTGATAAACAATGACATCTCATTTTTTAAAAAATAAGACTAAGATAACTGTACATTATGTAACATTATCCTTATCAATTAGTGGAACAAGGGCTAAAAAAAAAATGAAAATCCGACTCCGCTCCAACTCCAACAAAACGGAGTCAGAGTCGGATGTTTTTATAATTTTTCTGTAGGAGGTGTCACTAGATCAGAGCCAATCAAAGGTGTCACGAGACCGGCTCCGATGTCGATCTTATCCAACTCTAACTTTATGTTCTAACTCTAACTCTGATATTATATATATTATAAAAGTATGCATTTATCTATATATTTATTATATATACTAATATATCTTATAGTTATATAACTAGAACTTAAATAGTTTAATTCAATAATATACTAATATGAGCTAATTATTATAAAATAATATACTTATAAATAGATTAAGAATTGTTTAGTATATATAAACCTCATACAACTATACATAATCAATTATAGAAATAAGTTAGACAGAGATATTGATATAAGTTTAGTATAATAAGTTAATAACACATAATACTAATTTACTAAAGTATAAAAACATGTAACACTAATATATAATAACATGTAATTAGACACTATAATATAAGTTTAGTATAGAAATAAGTTGGATACTAGTATAGAAATAAGTCTAATATAATAAGTTAATAATACATAATACTATAGTATAATAACATGTATTAGACACTATAAATAATATGTAATACTATAGTATCATAACATGTAATTAGAAACTATAGTATAATAATATATAATTAGACACTAGTGTTATTAATAATGAATACTAACAATTATAAAAACCATAAATAAAAAAACTTATGGCTAAAACAAATATTAAAATTAAATTTAGGCTTTAAAATTGAAGTAAATCCACATTGAATGATATATTTTTGTAGTTTTGGTTATGTTTTTAGTAAAATTGAAGTAAATCAGTCATGAATGATTTAGTTTGAGAAAATCTATTTAACACACCATTTTTTAACACACTCAACACACCGTTGATGTAAATCAGTTATGCTAAAAAATTATTGGTGTTTTAGATTTTTTTAAAAGTTAAAATGAATTACACTATGATTGGTGTGTTAACACATTAACTTATATATAGCAAAACAAGTCGGATTCGGATGGATTTTGGAGAATCTGAGTTGGATTGGGTCGATGCTCACCCCTAGGAACAAATGCTTCTTACATTAAAGATCTTCTCTAATTCTTGTTCTCGAGATGGATAACTAGATTAAAAGAAATACATAATAAGAAAACATTTGATATTGTTCGTTCATGTAAGTCTCTCCTGCAATGTCAATCCTATATGAATATAATTCAGAAGAGTTGGTAACTGATGAACATTTGATACTGTTCTAATGAGACTTTTATATGATGTTGAGTTATTATGAAAATTTAATGGTATGTCCATCTTCACCATTCAATTTGGACAAATGTATCAAATATATGTTTTCAACAAGAAGTTACAGTCACAAAGAGATATAATAAAAGTAAATTCATAAACTGGCATGATTTCATATATATATATGATATGTTAAATCTACTTTATAATAATAGTAATTTAGAATCTAACGTAACAAATTAAGCCACGTTTGTTTCTAGATTTACTTTTATGGGATCTTTATATGGCTAAAACATTTCTTTTTTGGGCCCAACCCATTCTCTTTTCATCCATGAGAAAGGGATCAAGTCGTTGATCTCGATTACTTTCTTAAATCATACACCTTAATAAACTATTCACATGCATCGTTTGACTTCTCATATAAAACACCAAAATGAAATCTCCACTTTCTTTAATTGACAGAAATATCCTTTACAGTACCACCGATTCCCACACTCCACCCCTCACGTCCTCTGATGGAAATAAAAGAATCTCAAGCCCAAAATCGGTAAATTTAACTGAAACTCCTTTTGACAGTTTCAACGTCCCTTTCCTTTCCTTTAGAGTTGCAGCTCACAGCAAATGAAATCTCTCTTTCTCTGTACCTTTGCTTAAACCCTACGACTCTGTCAGTGATCTTTCTCATTTTTATCACCAAATATAAGCAAAAATGTGAAAGAACAATCTCCACACCCTCTCTCTCTCGTACACAGACACAATCTACTAGAAATGTACATTGGAATAGAACTTCTGCAGATCGTTATACTCTCACTGTTTCTTGGATCATTCAATGTGAAATCATTGCCATGCGAGGACAGTCGATGCAAAACCGGGATATGCAACAATACTGGAGCTTGCATTTGCAATTTTCCGGATCCTTCCACCATCTTAGACGGTGACCGTACCTTCCTCGGGTAAAAAGTTTGATATTTATCTCCATTCTCTTTGAGATGGTTATTGATTGATTTAAATAGGAAGGAGATATCTGAAATGCTTTTACTTTGGGTAGGTCTTAAGGAAAAATAAAAGAATAAAAATAAATGAGTTTCTTTTGTTTTGTTTTTCTCTCTTTAGAAATAGAAAGCATATAATTCTTTCTTAGTTTCTGTCCACCACCTAAAAAGATATCGAGTGTTCAAATGAAGTGATTTACGAGTCATGTTTCGATCTCCAAGTTAGTCTGTAGTTGATCTTCTTTGGTTGTAACATATCTTAAAGTTCTTGTTTTGCATTGGCTATGTATGTATATATATATATATATAATTCTGTATATAGAGCTTAATATTGGATGTTTTTGAAGTGATTTGGGTGATCAATTCTATGATATGTTGGATTATAGGGGGAAGTTTTGTGGGGAGGAAATGACAATGTGTGATGGGACGAATTCATATTGGTGTGAAAATGGGGGGAGTTGCGAGGAAATTGTGCAGGGTGAGAATTATACCTGCAAATGTCTTCCTGGGTTTACTGGAGAGCATTGTGAGCATTCTGGGGCACCTTGTGGTCAGATTTTCTGTTTTCATGAGGCTGAATGCTTGGTTGAAGCAGAAGGCGATGTTTGCCAGTGCCCTCCTGATTGGAAAGGAAGTCCTGATTGCTCTCTCCTTACCAAAACCCTAACAGGTACATCTTTCCTCTGTCTACTCTATCTATTTGGCATACTTTTCCTCTCATCCTTCACTTATTGAATCTATATATAGTTTTGTCTGAATTTCCTGAATATATAATTTGTCTAGTTTGACTGTTTGACAGCCAGTTTTTAGCGAGCTTAACTGCAGAACGCTGTCATTTATGTTTCATTTAAGTAAAGAAGTCTCATTCAAATGTATTGCACGCATGGCCAGTAAACAAGAGCAACATAACAGGAATGAGCATGAGGATATATATTTATACCCAAAAAAGCATAATAATCTTTATAAAAGGTAGAGATTGTTTTCTTATAGATACTAGAAATGGTCGCAGATAATTCTACAGATTCGAAAGCACCCAGATTTCCAGGGGAAAAGATCAGCAGCAATGGTACAAATGTGAGTATCATGGCATCTCTCTCCTTCTATTGGCTTCACCATTGTTTTACTGCTTTCTGAGCTGACTGCCCCTGCATTTTTATATATAAACAGTGGACAGTGGTGGTGTTGGCCATTTCATGTTCAGCAGGAGCAGTTGCAGGGGCTGCTATTTATGCAAAGAAATTAAGCAGTAAGAAAGAGATACAGAGAGCAAGATTCCAGAAACTATCACAAATGCAGACTCAAGGCATATTGGATGATGATGATGATGAGAATGATTCAATTGGCCCTGATGTCACTCACAATGATCGTTCACACCTTTAACCTGTATTATCATGTTCTTTTCTCAGCATATCAACACTAGTTTCAAATTCACCTATGGTCATTTATACTTCATAGTACTTGAGGACTTTATTTGTTCCAGTTGGTTTTAATATTTGAGTTAGCTATGGTTTGAAATTTTAAACGTTTCAAAATCCAAATAATTCATCCGTTAGGCTCACTATAACTCAATAAAAATATTTACTATACATCAGCCAATATTCACTCTAACAATTCATATTTATAATTTTTTCATAAAATGTGATGGTGGTTTTTATAGAATATGTGCGTGTTTTTCATAGGAAGAATAGTGTGGGACAGTGAATATTGGAGAAGAATTTTTTTTCAAAAAATAAAAGTAGATGCTAGTAGTGATCACCATCATTGAACCGTTATGCAAACCTGCTGACCATTGTCCAAAGCCACTGACACTGCTGAACAGCTCTTTCTACATTTGGCCCTCTTTCTTCCTCTTTCTTCCTCTTTCTTCTGTTTAAGACAACAGCTATATATAGCCTATAGGCTATCTATATTCTTTCTTGTAGGCCTATAAAGAAGAGCAATGAAATATACAGAAAGCATGCAGAGATTTAACGGTTAAAGTAGGTTAATTGCTGAAAGTCGAAACACTTTGCGTCATTCTTTTGATTTCTGCTGGACTGCTACATTTTTATCTATGTTTACATGGTATCAGATCGCTTAGAGATTGACTCCCGCCCGAATATTTTCCATTTTTCTCAAGGGTCTCTTTCCTCTGCTTAATTGGAAGGCTTTGTTCAACAAAGGATTTCTTTTCATTTAAGGTTGTTTCACTGTTTTCTTAGGAAGAAGACCCCCATAATTATTCCAAGTTTAGCTTTTTCTGTGCTTGTTTCTATGTAGCCTATAATATATGCATATTTTCAGTCCATCTTTCTCCTTTTTCATCTCATTTGAGAATGAAAAATTCTCTCGTCATTCATTATTTACCACCTACATCACATATATATTTTATCAGTGTGAGATTTGAAAGTTAATAGTAATCGATGCATAATAAATTCATTTAAAAATTTCTTTGGATGGCTGCACCGTTCCTCCAGCTCACTACAGGGCATGAGTCATGAGCTTCCGAACATGACCCATCAACTTTTTAGCAAACGATAAGCTAACATACCCAAACTAAATTAGATTCACTAAAATTTAAACTAGTTAATTTTAATTTTTTTTTTTTTAAATGGTGGCTGCACTGTTCCTCCAGTTCACTACAGGGCATGAGTCATGCAATTCCAACATGACCCATCACTTTTTAGCAAACGATAAGCTAAACATACTCAAACTGAATTATATTCACTAAAATTTAAACTAGTTAATTTTATTTTATTTTTTTTAAATGGTGGCGGCCGATAGCCAACTCCAGTGCTATGGAGGTGCTGGAAAGTCACAGAATTTTCACCAGATGGTAGGTTCAGAACTTTGCCCAGTACCANGATAAATGAGTTTCTTTTCATTTTTTTTTTTTTCTCTCTTTAGAAATAGAAAGCAGATAATTCTTTCTTAGTTTCTGTCCACCACCTAAAAAGATATCAAGTGTTCAAATGAAGTGACTTACGAGTCATGTTTCGATCGCCAATTTAGTCTGTAGTTGATCTTCTTTGGTTTTAACATATCTTAAAGTTCTTGTTTTCCATTGGCTATGTATATATATAATTCTATATATGGAGCTTAATATTGGATGTTTTTTAAGTGATTTGGGTTATCAATTCTATGATATGTTGGATTATAGGGGGAAGTTTTGTGAGGAGGAAATGACAATGTGTGATGGGTCGAATTCATATTGGTGTGAAAATGGTGGGAATTGCGAGGAAATTGTGCAGGGTGAGAATTATTCCTGCAAATGTCTTCCTGGGTTTACTGGAGAGCATTGTGAGCATTCTGGGGCACCTTGTGGTCAGATTTTCTGTTTTCATGAGGCTGAATGCTTGGTTGAAGCAGAAGGTGATGCTTGCCAGTGCCCTCCTGATTGGAAAGGAAGTACTGATTGCTCTCTCCCTACCAAAACCCTAACAGGTACATCTTTCCTCTGTCTACTCTATCCATTTGGCATACTTTTCCTCTCATCCTTCACTTATTGAATCTATGTAGTTTTGTTTTCTTAAGGTGTAAATTCCTTGGATCAACCTTCTAAGATTTTAACAAGTCATTTCAATCGAAAGAAAATTTGTCTGAATTTCCTGAATATATAATGTGTCTAGTTTGACAGCCACTTTTTAGCGAGCCCAACTGCAGAACGCTGTCATTTATGTTTCATTTAAGTAAAGAAGTCTCATTCAAATGTATTGCACGCATTGCCAGTAAACAAGAGCAACATAACAGGAAAGAGCATGAGGATATTTATACCCAAAAAACCATAATAATCTTTATAAAAGGTAGAGATTGTTTTCTTATAGATAATAAAAATGGTTGCAGATAATTCTACAGATTCGAAAGCACCCAGATTTCCAGGGGAAAAGATCAGCAGCAATGGTACAAATGTGAGTATCATGCATGGCATCTCTCCTTTTATTGGCTTCACCATTGTTTTTACTGCTTTCTGAGCCGACCGCCCCTGCATTTTTATATATAAACAGTGGACAGTGGTGGTGTTGGCCATTTCATGTTCAGCAGGAGCAGTTGCAGGGGCTGCTATTTATGCAAAGAAATTAAGCAGTAAGAAAGAGATACAGAGAGCAAGATTCCAGAAACTATCACAAATGCAGACTCAAGGCATATTGGATGATGAGAATGATTCCATTGGCCCTGATGTCACTCACAATGATCGTTCACACCTTTAACCTGTATTATCATGTTCTTTTCTCAGCATATCAACACTAGTTTCAAATTCACCTATGGTCATTTATACTTCATAGTACTTGAGGACTTTTATTTGTTCCAGTTGGTTTTAATATTTGAGTTTGCTATGGTTTGAAATTTTAAACGTTTCAAAATCCAAATAATTCATCCGTTAGGCTCACTATAACTCAATAAAAATATTTACTATACATCAACCAGTATTCACTCAAACAATCCATATTTATAATTTTTTCATAAAATGTGATGGTGGTTTTTATAGAATATGTGCGTGTTTTTCATAGGAAGAATAGTGTGGGACAGTGAATATTGGAGAAGAATTTTTTTTCAAAAAATAAAAGTAGATGCTAGTAGTGATCACCATCATTGAACCGTTATGCAAACCTGCTGACCATTGTCCAAAGCCACTGACACTGCTGAACAGCTCTTTCTACATTTGGCCCTCTTTCTTCCTCTTTCTTCTGTTTAAGACAACAGCTATATATAGCCTATAGGCTATCTATATTCTTTCTTGTAGGCCTATAAAGAAGAGCAATGAAATATACAGAAAGCATGCAGAGATTTAACGGTTAAAGTAGGTTAATTGCTGAAAGTCGAAACACTTTGCGTCATTCTTTTGATTTCTGCTGGACTGCTACATTTTGATCTATGTTTACATGGTATCAGATCGCTTAGAGATTGGCTCCCGCCCTAATATTTTCCATTTTTCTCAAGGGTCTCTTTCCTCTGCTTAATTGGAAGGCTTTGTTCAACAAAGGATTTCTTTTCATTTAAGGTTGTTTCACTGTTTTCTTAGGAAGAAGACCCCCATAATTATTCCAAGTTTAGCTTTTTCTGTGCTTGTTTCTATGTAGCCTATAATATATGCATATTTTCAGTCCATCTTTCTCCTTTTTCATCTCATTTGAGAATGAAAAATTCTCTCGTCATTCATTATTTACCACCTACATCACATATATATTTTATCAGTGTGAGATTTGGAAGTTAATAGTAATCGATGCATAATAAATTCATTTAAAAATTTCTTTGGATGGATGCACTGTTCCTCCAGCTCACTACAGGGCATGAGTCATGAGCTTCCGAACATGACCCATCAACTTTTTAGCAAACGATAAGCTAACATACCCAAACTAAATTACATTCACTAAAATTTAAACTAGTTAATTTTAATTTTTCTTTTTTTAAATGGTGGCTGCACTGTTCCTCCAGTTCACTACAGGGCATGAGTCATGCAATTCCAACATGACCCATCACTTTTTAGCAAACGATAAGCTAAACATACCCAAACTAAATTATATTCACTAAAATTTAAACTAGTTAATTTTAATTTTTTTTTTTTAAATGGTGGCGGCCGATAGCCAACTCCAGTGCTATGGAGGTGCTGGAAAGTCACAGAATTTTCACCAGATGGTAGGTTCAGAACTTTGCCCAGTACCATCGATTATCGAATGGTAGAACCAGGGCCAAGGAGGCGTCGAAGCTGCCTGATCAGGCGGCAAAGTGCTGGATCCATCCCTTCCATGGTAGTTCGTGCCACCCGGGTGGCGGGATCATACCAGGTCTAGCTACCGGTTCCCGAACCAGCCATACTCGACCAATCCCGCTCCAGGTTTTGCTTGAATCTGCCAAATTTGTTCCGAATCAGCGCTGGCAGTTCCAGTGAAACCATCACAGGTTTTGAAAAAACCAGTTTCGAATCCGGTATCTGATTATTTATGGTCGCCTCCAGCCGCTGCTGCGCTGATCGAAAGCCCTCTAAAAATTAAGAAAAACTATACTTACAACCGGGATGGAAACCCCGCGCAACCGGGCATTACTTTTGATATAATTTATTTCTGAGTATTGATACGCGTCCGTCATTTTAGTGGTGCGCAATTTTCCACAATTTTTTTTTTTTTTTATCACTCATCCCTCCCGTCTCTCTCAACAGCGCCCTCTCTCTCATCCCAGCTCTCTCTCATCTCAGTCTCTCTCTCATCTCTGCTCTCTCGCCGAGTCGCCGCTCTATCTCATCTCGGTCTCTCTATCTCATCTCGGTCTCACTCTCGTCGGTCTCTCTCTGTCTCTCTCTCATCAACTCAGATCTCATCGTTTCTCTCTCATCATCTCACATCTCTCTCACTCATCGTCTCTCTCGTCATTTCATATCTCTCTATCATTTTAAATCTCCCTCTCATCTTCAGCTCTTTTCTCTCTCAATATTTTCAGTTTAAAATGTGTAAAATGAAAAGAAAGTAAGTTTTATTAAGAGGATATTTGAATCATTTTATTGGCAGATTTTAAATAGTGACTGACGCTAATATTAATTCTTATTTCTCTTCAGTTCGTTCCCCCCTCTCTCTCTCTCTCTCGAGTAATTTTTTTCTACTATCTTCTCTCTTCTTCCTCTCATTCTCCCTCTACATTTCTCTCGTCGGGTAATACAGTTGGGGTTCTTGGAAATGGTAATACAGCTCATTGTTTTACTCCCACTATGGTATTTTGGCCACCCCTTATGGAAGATTCCAAACAAGAGGAATCGAAGACCTCTGGTGAGGAAGATAACGTTAGAGGTAGCAGATCGGGCAAATATGCTTGCAGGTGAGGAAGATAACGTTGGATCCAAAAAAAAAAACCAAGGAAATCAGAAACCCCATTACAAAAAAAAAAAAAATCCCAGAGCATCCCATGTCCAGCAATGTTGTCCACCAGAATATCGATATGAGGAAGAGTCAAGCTCGCCTCTTCATCCCACAATAAGGCCTTTTTGGAATGACATGAATCAGAATTGCTTTTTACTTTTTTTTATACCAGCGATAAGATCCACTCAAAAAAAATGAAGAAACCCTAAAAAAAAGAAAAAATCCAACAAATGAAGAAATCCCTCAAAAGATACAGAAACCCCCCTTAAAAAAAAATCGCAATATGCACTTGTAAGATAAAAACAACAGGATGCTTGGGAGGAGATGCTTGAAGGCATGCTAGCAGGATGGAGACTAGAGAGGACCAGTGGCAGCCATGGATGAATAGGTGACTTACGATTTGGATGAGGCCAAAAGTGCTCTGATAACAACGAGTTTCAATCGTTTTGCACGCCGGTTGTACGTAGTAAAATTAAAAAATTAATTAACATAAGGCCCTGTCTCGTTAGGTTTCACGAAATTTCTCATCTCATATCTTTTGTCAGTTAATCATTATTTTTTTAAAATTTTTATATAAAATATAATAAATAATTTAATTTTTTTAAAATTTAAAATAAAAATAATATTAAAAAATATATTTTAACAGTATTTTATTCAACTTTCAACTTTTATCTCAATTCATCTCATTTCATATATAAAAACAAACAATGGGTTTTCAGTTCACACTTCTTGCATAGAGTTTTAGGGGTTGATTTGATTGAAGGGTTCTCTCAATTCATTTTATCTTATCTAATTATTATAATTTTTTTAAATTTTTAAAAAAACAAATATAATAAATAATTCAATTTTTTAAAATATCAAAATAAAAATAATATTAAAAATAATATTCTAATAATATTTTATTAAATTTTCAACTTTCATTTCATCTCAATTCACTATTCAATCCTCCCTAATAATAATTTTGTGTGATTGAGAATTATAAAACTAGATTTTACACTAGCTCCTGACCAGAGGTGCTCCCTGTATTTAAATATCATATGTTTTTAGAATAGTGTGAGATACAGATATAGACTATAAAAGTACTACGTATTTTATTTAAAAAATAATGAGATACAGTATTGAAAAATCAATTTTTTTATGTAATTTTCATATTTACTCATTTTTTTTCAATAAAAATACACATACTTTGCATACTCTATATAATTATATGTATTTTTCTAGAATGACTTCAATAAAACTCAACCTCGTTCGGTTTGCAAAGTGCAAAAATTTCTATATGGCTTAAACAAGCCTGTCGAAAATGGTTTTCCAAGTAATCATTGGCTTTATGGTCTCTCCAATCCAAAGTCTAATAATTATTCTTTTAGAAAATTAACTTCATTTGTTTTTATAACTCTTCTCAACTTATTACATATTATCTAATTATTATAATTTTTCTAAATTTTCATATAAAATAAAATAATCAATTCAAATCTTTCAAATTTCAAAATAAGAATAATATTAAAAAATATTTATTCAACTTCTAACTTTATTCTCAATTCATCTCATCTGCAAAAAGAAACGAGACCTAACTTTTCTTTGGATTGCATCTATAAGATGCCGTTTGGATAGTGAGTTGAGATGAAATTAATTGAGATCAAAGTTGAAAGTTGAATAAAATATTATTAGAATATTAGTTTTTAATATTATTATGGTTTTGATATTTGAAAAAATTAAGATTTTTATTATATTTTATGTGAGAATACAAGAAAGTTGTAATTATGAGATGAGATGAGATGAAACACTTTTTATATTCAAACATAACAGTTAGTTTGGTTACACAAAACTAAACTATCTCATTTTATATAATCATTATAATTTTTTTAAATTTACACATAAAATATAATAAAGAATTCAAAACTTGTAATTTTTAAAATAAAATTTATATTATAATAATATTTTATTTAACTTTTAATAAAATATTTCATATCATATCATCTCATTTAAATTGTATATGACAATATATAGAGCGAGAACTCAAAGTTGTTCCTCGATTTCTGTCTCCACAAAAGGAATTTGGGCCGACTACTTTCTTGGGCATTGAACTTGCACGTTCCTTTAAAGGAATTTACTTTAACCAAAGGAAATACTGCACCCAAGTGCAGGACACAAGATAACACCCTTAGACTCACTTCCAATGAACACCATTTGAAGAAGAATGGTTAGAACAATCTGATGAGAGGATAAGGTTATGGTCTAATTTTGTAACATTTTTTATGTGTACTTTTTATTAGAGAAAGTTGGTCATGATAGAACTTATTTATTGGAAATTTGTTTCCAAATTTTTTGACAAGTAATGTTACTTGCCATTATCTTTTTATCATTTCAAGATGTGCTATTAAATTATTGGAAACTATTTGGTATATATCAATTATGTGTCAATCATTTAATGCCATATCAAAAAATGCTGAGAAGATGATAAATAGAATTGTTTAAATTGTTAAACATGAAACGAATAAAAATACCAATAAAATTTGTCTTTAGGCTTTATGTATAGAATCAAGATCCTGATCCCTTCGCCCTCTCCATTTCTATTTGAATAAAAATGGGTTCTCATTCTTGATAAGTTACAAAAGGCCATTCTATAACTTTAAATACAATTATTGTAACAACTTGTTAGAAATTTACTAGTAAAATTTCTATTGACTTTAGGAACCTCTTGAAAATCTCATAAGTTTTTACAAATCGACCAATTGTACAGGTTTTAATCTGTCAACATAGTCAGTGTTATCGCTCACTATGGTGTTAGAAATATAAGTTTAATTATTTGAAGTAGTTAGAAGTGCCATAATGTGTTTTGGTCTATGCTATTACACTCAATTGATTATTTAGGATTTTATGTCACAATAACCTATTTTCATAATTTCATACGAAACGCTTGTTCGAAATTGTGAAATATTTTTAAAGACACTTTGGGATTGAAATTCGGTAAACGATTTTCACTATAGGTTAATATGAATATTTAGAATTTTTTAGTACTAAGTTTATTATATACTTTTTTGGAGTGAATAGTAACCTCGATAAGCGCACCCAGTGCAATGTTTTCAAAATTATAGTGTAGAATATCCAAATTAGGTTAAAGAAGTTTTATTTAGACATTTGACAAGATTTTAGCCACACATGATGAATAGTATTAGACACTTAGCACAAAGATGAACCATTAGATCGATTTGTGAAGGAAATTAGGGTGTGAGATCATGCCACCTCAGTAAAATCTTATTTTTTTTCATCTGATCAACCAGATTATGCCAGACCAAAGAGGGTTTCAACCCTAGTGAAACTCTAAATGGTTAGAATCCAATCGAAATCTCAAAATCTTGGTTGAAATCGAAACCTAAAGTTGGCCTCCAAACCCTTTTTTATTTGATTTCTAGCATTGTATTTAATTACTTGATTAAATCACTTCTACATGCTATTAATTTTTTAATTCTTGTTATGACATTATTATCCAACCTTTTATACCTTGAAAATTTGATTGGGTTAAGAAAAATTAGATTTAGACTTGATAGTATCTCGAACCCTAACCAAACCCCCTTTAAACTCCAAATTGAAGCTCACTTAGTTGAGGCCCACGAATTTGGCCACCTTGGCAAAACTTCTTAAAAAAATTTCCTCCCCTACATGGCAAGTCATCCACTGCCATTAGTTGCACCCAATAAGGCCTTGATGTGAAAGAGAAATCCACCTCATCAACCTTCATACCTCACAGCTGTTGCAGGTAGTCATTGCCCCTCACTATTCTCCACTTTATATCACATAGCCACATTCAATCAAGGGTCATTTAAGCCCATAACTTCCCCCTCTAGAAGTCTAAAGTCGTGCAAGACACATTTCACTCCCTTTCATCATTACTTCACCCCATTTTTAGAGAGAGACTCAAAAAAGCTCTCTCAGGCAGATTTTAAAGTCTTTTTGTGGAAAGATTTTCGACCATTTGTAAGTATTTTAGCACAATAACTCCTTCATAAAAGTTGTTCTTCTTTGAGTGTAGCTTACGTGTATATCTTATTACTCGCATTACATGCTCATTTGATTGGTCAAAAGTATTTTTAACCATGGAAAAGTCATTCTGTGAGTAAAATGTGAGAGTATGTTATGTTTTAAGATTTTTTACCAAGTTAATGGACATATTTTGGTCTGAAAATTTTATGGAGTGTTGTTAGCATGTGTTTATGAATGTTCATTGAGGTTTTATTGCATGAATAAAACTTTTGATGATAGACTTCCTTAGATCTAGAAATTTGAAAACTGGGAAGTGGAGAAACATTTTTTATTTTGAGAAAATTTGAATATTTTATGGTTTAATCTTACCTCAAAAGTTTTGATATTTTTATGTGACGATCCTAAGTCTAAGTATTGTTTTGTGATTTTTGGTGACTTTTGTTTGACAATTTAAAATACGGTTAATCTTAGGATGATATTATGAATATGTTAGAAGTAAGATTTAATTTTTTGGAATTCTTGAAAATGTTCTTATTAAATTTTTGATTTAAGGGTTTACTTTTTATTAAAAAGTTTGGGTCTTTTTACAAAAAGTTTGATATTGATGATTAGCTTTTTCTTAATGGACATTTTAAATGTGTTTTTAAACTTAGGATAGGAAGATCTTTGTTACAAAATTTTGGTTTAATCATGAGTTTTGAAGATGGAAGAAATTGCAACCAAAATCAAGAGAGATGGCCTATGAATGTTTCGGCCATAGTGAGTTTTCCATAGTTGTGAATGATTTTAAATTTTTCTGAGTTGATATTTGAGTTTAGGACAAAATATACATGAAGAATATAGATCTTGGTAATTTTTAGAGTTAGAATATGAAATCCTTAAGTTAGGGGTAAAATAATTATTTTCCTATATGTAGAGGATAAAATGGTCATTTTACTCTAAGTTATCTCTTTATACATTTCTAATTTTTAGTAATTAAATTTTTAACTTTTAGAATTTTCTCTTACAGTTCCTTGTGTTTTGTACTTTATTCTCGTAGATCGCGACTATCGACTTAATTTACTATCAGTTTACTGTGTATATGCGATGGGTAAGGGAACTACAGTTTATGTTCGTATGTTGTTATAATATGTCATGACATGCCATGTCATCATATGTTTATCTATTACACGAATTATTCTGTCATGAAATACTTATCTGTTACATAATATATTCTGTCATATGTTATTATATGTTGCAAGTATGTCACGTTACGTGTGCCATCTGTTATATGTATGTCATGTCACGTAATATTCACTATCACATGTTATGCCATGTTATGAAATGTTGTATGTTACATTTATGTCTCAAAGTATATTATGTCTGTCGTCTTACGTTCATGTCACGTTACGCTAAGTTAGGTCTTCTGTCATTTCGTATTCATGTCATCCATTCTCAAATACAGTTTGTATATCTCGAGAACAGTCTTGTTACGTTATTCATGTCGATCACGATCCGAAATATTAGGATGGAGTAATATCCTAGTGAAACTCCTTTGTTCAAGCTGTAACGTCTAAATAAGTGTGAAATTTCTTGAGTTGACGAAGTATAGTCAACAGGTTACGAATGGGGCATAACTAACTAGTCACCGGAGTGCACCAGTCACTAACGCCGATGGAGCAATATTTTATTTTACGTGTGTTCATAGCAAACATGGCACAAACAATTCATAGGGCCACAACAACTGTGGAGCATACATTACATTAGACACAACGATTGTGACACTTAGAATACGTGGGGCCACAACAACTATGGAGTATGTATTAACGCACTCATAACTGGTATAGATACTTATGTTGTGATGCGGTAATTGGCAGGGACACATGGCTCAAGAGGACCCGTGTAGCACCCGTATGGTCACTTTATTAATTAAGTCTATTGAATAAGATTTCAAGTTTATGTATTTCACATTCAAGTCATGTTTCACGTTATGTTATATTCAAGTTTACGTTCATGTCAAGTTTCAAGTTTATATCATGTCAGGCTAAGTTTTAGTTTCAGTTCAAGTTATATCAGTTCATGCCATGTAATGTCAAGTCACGTTATGTTGATTATTCCATGCCATGTTATATCAAGTTATGTTATGTTTACTATTGACTTTTATTGTGTATTAATACTTTTATTACCGTGCATGCATCATTAACATGTGTAGAAGTTTCCTGTTAACTTGCTGAGATTTGTAATCAAATTTAACCGTGGTAGTCCAACTATCATTTCCCCCCAACAAATGGTAGGCGATGTGTTAGAATCAGAGCAGGGAGCAGACACTGGTAGACTGAAGGAAGTTGTCAGATGCCGCAGACGCGACACAGAGCTTATAGCTTCCATACTTAGTTTTTTTTTTTTTTTTTATAAACAATATTCTGGCCTCGTTGTCGAGTTACGCGAGTTACTCGACGAACTAGCTCAATAGTGTATTTTGATAATGTAAATATGGAGTCTGGTCTCCCATGTTTTGAGGTTACAGTATTCTAAGACCCGTACTATAATCGTGAATGTTTTTTTTTTGTTAAGTATGAATGGATTACGCTTTAATTACTTATGATATTATAAGTTTAGTGCATAATATTGCTAAAAAAAAATATCTGCTGTGAATATTGCATAATGCAATATGCATGTTAGAAACATTTCATCTTATATGTTATAAACATGGACATATAACCTTATGTTGTATGTCCCGATGTTTTAGATGTCCGTCCAATCTCAAGCGAAAATCTAGTAGCGTCACAATTATCCTACATAACACATTTTTATTTCATTATGTAAAATATGACATTTTTATCACCTTTCGATTATTCCTTATTTTTTCTAAGTAAATACTCAAAAGTTGATGGAATATGCCATCTCATCATAGTGGCAGAGGTAAAAAAAAATAAGGAAACCATTGGTCGGTCCAATTTGTAACCAATTCGGTTGATTTTGGTTCTTAAAAATTGAAACAAAATTAAAACCGGTTTTATATTTTGAAAACTAATTTGGACTGAACCGAAATATACACATATATTTTAATTTTTTGTATTATATATAAAATAGTTTTTCTATAAGTTTTTATATTATATTATATATATTATATGCTAATTAATATAACAAGAAATGTTACTAATATAAACTTACTTTTGATATACATATTTCAAGGATTAATAGATTTTTGGTATAAGAAATTATAATATATATTCTTTTTGATAAATACATTTGTATACATTTGAGCATATATACTCATATAAAGATTCTAGAACTTATACTATAGTTAAATTCAAGATTACACTAGTATGTGTTAATTATTGTAATATAAGGAAAATGCTTCTTGAACTGAAAAAGTGGATCGACAATCTTGAATGATTGTATTTTATTATTTATTTTTATTTAATGATTAAAAAAGTGATTATTAGTGAATTAGTATTTTTTTTTAAAATGTTTAATAATGTATAAAAAATGGTTGAAAATAAAACAAAAAAACAAAATAGTAGATTTAGACTATTTGGTCTCCTCTCTCTGTCCTTTTTTTTTTTTTTTATCATAGTTAATTTCAGTAATAACTAATAAGTTAATCTCACTAATAAGTTAGAAACTACTTATACTACGAGTATAATTAGACATTAATGAATTATTAATTATTAATAATCAATACTAACAATTAAATTTAGTGTTGAAAAAATTATAAAATCATACATAAAAGAACTTATGGCTAAATAAGATTAAAATTAAATTTAGGGTTTAAGAAAAATGTTTGGTTTAGGGTGCAGGGAAAAAAATGCCCAAAGCAGGGTTTAGGGAAAAAAACAAAAATGTTTAGAATTAGAAGCCCAAAGGACCAAAACTGCAACAGCGAAACCCATAGGCCGAAACAATCACTCACTCAGACTCAAAACGACGTCATTTGATAAAATAAAGAAACATCCCAACACGGCCAAAGTTCAAGTAAAACAGTGTTGTTTTATAAGAAAAAACAATTCTGTTTAGAATGGTTGTAAGTTAGGGTTCCTAACCTCCTCCCGCACACTACCTCACTCACTCATACACTCTGAGGGGTTGTTTGCTTTCAAAATTCTCCTCAACTCATCTCAACTCATCTCATCTTCATCATTACAACTTTTCTAAATTTCTATATAAAATATAATAATATTTTCTTTTTTTCAAATCTCAAAAAAATCTACCTAAATTCCCACACCAAAATATAATAAACAATCTTACTTTTTCAAATTCTAAAAGAATCTTCCTAAATTTTCACACCAAATAATCTTACTTTTTCAAATCTCAAAAAATTCTTCCCAAATTCGTACACAAAAATTAATAAGCAATCTACTTTTTCAACTCTTAAAATAATAATAATATTAAAAAATAATATTCATAAAATATCTTATTTTACTATTCACAAACCATCTCAACTCTCCTCTCAATTCAAATGACCCCCAATCTCACTCTCAAGTAACTCACTCAGACTCATGAGACCTCATAGACTCGCAAACCCTCCTCCAACTTAGTTTTGATAGGGATCAGCCACTGTAGCAGCGTGCAATTAGCCATCCTTTTTTTTTAATTTTTATAATATATGTCAAACGCACCACTCTCATCAGCTCACTCTCTCTTAGCTCTCTCCGCATATCTCTCTCTCATTAGCGGGTCTCTTTCTCATCAACTCTCTCTCATCTGCTCTCTCTCGCTGGGTCTCTCTCTCATCTTGACTCTCTCTCTCTCATCTCGTCTCTCTCTCTCTCATCTCGTCTCTCTCTCATTTGCTCTCTCTCTCTCTCTCACATTAGCATCTCTCTCTCACATCAGCAGCTCTCTCTTTCTCTCTCTCCGGGTCTCTCTCTCTCTAAAAAGTAAATGAATTCAAAACATTTGACTCGTCGACGCGCTCACTCACTCAACGAAAGGCACCGTTCGGACACATCCGGTGTGCGTTGGATGCAATTGCACAGTAGCTGCTCTGAAGATTTATTCCCTCCAATTGCCACTGCCTCTCGTTGTAGGCCACCACTGCCCCTCGCTATTAGTTCATTCTCCTCTAGGCGTCCCAGACGTCTTTCCTCTAGGTATTTTTTCAAAGTTTTAGATTTACTTTCTATGGCTTAGATTTACTTTAAGGGAGCTTTGATTTTCTTTATGTTCTATTTTCTTGTACAAATATTTCTCGGTGGATAAGATCCCTTGATACAAGCCCCCTTTGTCTTAATCTCACAATAAGAACAAGAGCATTTTGACAATATTGATAGTTTTCATCCATGAGTAGAGATTGGAGTTGGACAATTTAAAAATCGAATCACACCTGTAACCGAACTAAGCCAAACTGAAATCGAAAAAATTAAAAATTTCAATTTCGATTTTTGTGATTAATCGGTTAGTATCGGTTCTTAGATTTTCAAAATCTATTTATATCTGTTTGGTTTCAAAATATGTTTAAAATCAGACCGAATCGAACTGATTATACCCCTAATATAGTGGGAATGATTATATATACGTTCGAACCTGCATAAAGATGGAATGAGAAATCATAGAAACTCACCAACTACTAATAATTATCATTAAATTTGCTCCGCGAGCAAAAAGGTTCCAAAGGTAAGTTATGATTACTCCTTATTATATATATTTCCTTGGCCTGTCTTCATCTTATATTTTAAAATTCATTTGAGTTATAAATTTCTAGTAAAATGGTAACTTAAATCTTTGATTTTTTAAATAATAATATATACTTAAAAAAAAAAAAAAAACTCTTCAATTGTTTTGGGAAAACAGAAGAATTTATAATACGAAAAGGACCCATTATTTTGGTATAAGGAATTTTTAAGTACTGTTGTGGGAGCAAGCTGGGGAATATTCAAAAGGCCCCACCAAAGTATTTATAATATCCACACGGTGTCGTTTGACTTGTGACTCTTATTTTTCTTTGTCGATATGATACACGACTCTAATACAAAAAAGAAACAATTTACTATGCAATTTTTAGCATCTTGTCTTTTGTCAAATACTTTGTAGTCTAGTTTGGATTGAAAACTCATTTTAACTTATCATTATATTTTTTTAAAAATTTTTATACAAAATATAATAAATAATTCAAACTTTTTCAAATATCAAAATAGTAATAATATTAAAAAATAATATTCTAATAATATTTTATTAACTCATTTCTAAATACAAACGGGACCAAAATCTGAAAAAGTTCAAAGTTGATTAGTTCTAATATTGTTAATTATTTTCTTAATCAACATCAACCAAAAAACATGTAGACGCCTCGTGGTGGTTACTAGTGCCAAGTTTTTTAAATATAATTTTTAAAACTTTATAACGTATTTTATTATAAAAATAATGTTTTTAAATTCTAAATAATCTAAAAAATTTCAAAGATGACGCAAATTAAGCCATATGACAAGGGGTATTTCTCAAAAAAAAAAAACAAAAACAAAAACAAAAACAAAATTGCATAGCTTCCTGATTCCCTGAACCACAAAGTATTGGGAATGTTTCACCAAAATCTCATAATATAGATCTACTATCCTGGAAATGTTTCTCTAGCTAGTTTTCAACAATCAGATCCTAAAACGTTTTTCCATGATAGTGACAACTCAGCCATGAGCCTTTTCTCCTCTTAAAAAACCAAGACAAAAATGTCTATGATGCCAAAGAAGTACGTGGATGATTTTCGTGGACTATGTTCTATTTATAGAGAAACAACAAGTCTTAGGTAAATCGAAAGAGAAACCCTACTATATATATATATATATATGATGGCGACAGTCGACCGATACCTGTCTTGTTTGTATTTGCAGTTAAAATTAAAGTTAAATAAAATATTTTTATAAAATATATTTTAATATTATTTTTATTTTAAAATATAAAAAAAATTAAATTATTTATTTTATTTTATATAAAAATTTAAAAAATTATAATAATAAGATGAGAAAAAAAAAAGAAGAAGAGAGGAGAGGAGAGGAATTAAAACAATTTATTAGAATATATAAGTTTCAAAAAATAATGCTAGATTCACCGTTGGGACTCCGTTGGTTCCATCAGGTTTTTTTTTTTTTTTTTTTTTTAAGTTATGTTTTATATAGATCTTTCTAATACTTTTAAAATATTTTAAAAAAATAAAATAAAATAAAAATATTATTAAAAAAACACTTTCTTAATCATAAAATTTAAAAAAAATATTTCTTTTATCACGAAATAAAATAAAAAATTAAGATTTTATATTTTTTAATAATGTTATAAATTTTTTTTAATTTTTTTTTTAATTTTTAAAATTATTAAAAAAATTTATATAAGAAAGAACTAAAAACACACGTAAAAAACACATGTTAAAATCCAACAAGAGATCCCAATGGCAGCCCAGCGGTGGTTGTACCATTATTCTATGTTTCAAATCGATATACTGAAGTTTGATCATTCAATACCCATTTATGTTGATCTGACCTTTTTCATTTGGAATGATCGAGTGAGATCACAATTATCAACAATTGTTTACAAAAACTATTACAAAATTGTCAAACTTTCCATCTAATCAACAGTCATCGACAAAACCTATAAATCTTAACTACTAGGTAGCTATCATGACCCCATAAGACATTATAGGTTTTCAACCTTATACGTACGCGACAGTTATCAAATCATGATCATTTAGCCTTCTTTCATTTTTACAAAATTTTTTATTTTATTTAATTATTATAATTTTTTAAATTTTAATACAAAATAAAATATATAATTTAATTTTTTTAAATTTTAAAATAAAAATAATATTAAAAAAATATATTTTAATAATATTTTATTCAACTTTCAATTTTCATCTCATCTCATTTATAAAAACAAACGAAACCCTAATGTCAAAAAAACTTTTAAGTCCCAAAAATAAACGGCAACATCCTAACATCATAGGAAGTCTTTCTAACCATCTAAGCCTATGCATGAATTAAATTTATAAATCACTTATCATGATATTACCATTGTCACTTGGAAGATTTACTTAGTTGATCATGATCATCGCGATGTATAAAATCTTCTTCATGGTTCAACATGTTGACTTGACTCAGCTTTATTGCTTTGTCTTTTTTTCATTCATTAAAATACTGACAATCCCCACTATGGATGGCAAGACACTACTTACTTATAATGATATGACCGTACTAGCTTAGTTTGAAAACCATGGAATTTAGAGAATTGATACGTGAGGTGAAGATAGGAAACCCTAACCCATGGTTACAGTCTATTTGATCCAAAGATTTAAAATCTTGGACAATCATGACAAGGCAAAAAGTCTTGCTAGCTTTGGAGAGCTCAGGAGCAACAACTATCAAGCCAAGAGTCAGTACTTTCTCAATCGCTAACTTGAAATATCTGGATTAAATTTAATTAACTTAGTTTTTTCTTAGGCTTCGCGATCGTATAATATTCTTTTTTGGGAGATAAATCAAACTTTTATTGGAAAATAACCCTTAAAGCAAGGAATGAATACATGAGCGCAGGATAATCTTCAATGTCTACAATATCATGTTCTAATCCTAGAGCATTCTTAGCAAGCTCATGTACTACATTATTGGCTCCCTTGGGTACATATTGTATCGACCACATGTTCATGTGAGCAAGAGATGTCGCCTGTGAGTAATCCAGCAATGCTCCAATTTTTCTCCTCTGTAACCACTGCCTTAACCACCCTTAAAGCATCTCCTTCTAAGATGATTCGATTTAAGCCCAACTCTGAGTTAAACATTGCCTCTTGAAGAGTAGCTACTGTTTCAGCTAGATGAGCATCTAGATAAAGATCCCGTGTGACTCTAAGAGTTGCTAAGACTTGACCTTGCTAGTCCTGAACTACCACTTAAAAATATCAACTTTGCAATGAGTTTGTTGGTAGAAGCATACCAGTTTGTTTTGAATGTATCCTTTGGTGGTGCTGTCCATTGCAAAGTGGGACTTGTTTTGTGTACTGCTCAATGTGGACTCTTGTGAAACACCTCTTTGAAATCCTCCATATTCTTTTTTTGATTGAGCCACTAGTGTGCTAGGATGTATAAAGTCTACACCAATTACATAAGCATTCCTTCTCTTTCATAATTCACAAACCACCATTGCAAACTCTTCAATTTCCTCTACTCCTGGGCAAGTAAAGACACATTCTAGCACCTCTTTGAAAGAACTCCTTTCAATTATGATTTTTTGAATTCTTCTAGAGCATTGTCCCCAAGCATCTTGAGCAGAAACACAGCTCCACAATGCATGTTTAGTAGTTTCTGGGCAATCTAAGCATATTAGGCAGTTTGGCTTATCAACCATTTTCATCTTAAAAAGACTCACCTTAGTGGGAAGAGCTTCAAGACTTGCCTTCCATAGAAAGGTTCTACCTAGATTTGCAATCTTAAGTTTCTATATTAGTGGCTAGATTGACCTTGCATTGGTGTTGCTAGAAGATTTTCCCTTCACTTTATCTTGTATCTCTCCTTGAAAGTGATATGCACTCCTAACAGAAATTTTCCATTAGAAGTACATCTCCAAGCTAGTTTCTCAAGCCTATCACAAGCATTGATTGGGATCTTGCAAATTTCCTCCCCTTTAGAGGTAGAGAATAAAGATTGGATTATAGGGATATTCAACTGTTTTGTGTCACTGTCTATCAAATTCTTCACTTTGGCATCCTCATGGAGGATCTTGGCTGAGGATTGGATTTTGAAGGATAAGGGGCAGGGGATCTACATGTCTTTCCAGATCCTCACTAGTTCCCCATTACCAATGCTCCAAATTAATCATCCTTCAAGAAGAGGCCTTGCTACCATGAAACTCTGCCAGTTAAATGAGGGGTTTCTACCCAACTTGACTCCAAGAAATTGTCCTCTAGAAAAATATTTTTGACTTGAGCACTTTTGCTACTAAGGAATGAGGATTCTGCAATATGTTCCAATCTTGTTTTGCTAGCATTGCAAAGTTAGAATTCTCCAAGTCCCTAAACCCAAGTCCACCTGCAACCTGAGCCTTTCCCATTTATCTCCAACTAACCTAGTGAATTTTGTCCTTCTCCTCACTTTGGCTTCACCAAAACTTTTGTATAGCTCTATTGATTTCTCCAAGTAGAGTCTTTGTGAGCTAGAAAACTCTCATGCTGTATGTTGGTATTCATAGCTTGGATGACAGATTTGAGCAACACTTCCTTCCCAGCTTGAGAGAGGAATTTTACCTTCCAGTTACTAATATTATTTCTGACATTGTCCAGGATGTTCTTGAATGATTTTGATCTTGACTTACCTATTAGAGTAGGCAATCAAAGATACTTGACGCTGGGCAGAATAGAGATTATTCTATAAGCTAGTTTTAATAGATAATTCATAGGGAAGGAAAACAAGAGAATTGCCCAAAATATAGAGAAAACGACTCTGATGTTCAATTCAAAATTATCAAAATTCAAGAGTAACGAAATCAACCCATAAGTCGGGCTGTAATATTACAGGGTCAAATCTTTCGCTCTTTAAGCTTATTATACTCGACAATAGGAAAATGATCATGAGTTAATACCGCTCAAACAAAATTACCAACATCAAAAAGTACCTAACGACGATTACTATCGGCCTGAATTTTATACTTGGCATTGCTCTCGTGAATGGCCAACTTCAATTGCTCATGGATGTCCCTAAGATGTTCTACCATCTTATTTGCCCTATGATTCAAACGACCTACATGTGGAATATGGGTTAAGTCATGCATACCGGACGAGTTCTGACCATAGACAATCTCAAATAGGCTAAGTCGTGTGGTTCTATTCTTGGATCTGTTATAGGCAAATTCTACTTAGGGGAGAGCCAGATCTCATTGCTTTGGTTTATTTCTGGCCAAATGCCTCAAAAGATTGCCCAAACTCCGGTTCACCACCTCGGTCTAACCATCTATCTAGGGGTGGTAGACGCTGTTGAAATTCAATTTTGTCTCGAGTTTCTCCCATAAACTCCTCCAGAAAAGGCTAATGAAGTTGGTGTCACGATCTGAAGTGATTGACTGGGGAACTAAGCAACATCCATTATTTTCTTGCAAGCTACAAAATGGGCGATCTAGAAAAACCTGTCAACCACAACCAAAATAGAATCCATGGAGCATTGGGTATGGGACAAGCCCAACACAAAATCTATATTGACTTCGAATCAAGGGGCTTTAGGAACAGGCAAAGGGGTGAACATGCCTGCATTTGTGAGAACTTCCTTGGACCGCTGACATACATAGCATCGCTTCACATAATGAGCCACATCATTGGTCAATTTGGGCCAATAGTAATCAGATGAGACTAGGGCCAACATCTTATTTCGCCTAAAGTGACCCTTGCTATGAAGTTCACTAATAATTTGCTGCCTTAATGAACAATCTAAGATGCACAACTGTCATCCTGAAAATAAATAACCATACAAAACAAAATTATTTTGTTGACCATCATTTACCTCCTGAAATATCCTCCCATATGAAGGATCTGCTGCATACATATCATTGAAAACCTCAAATCCTCTGGTGCTCATGGTGGTGAGGAGTAATGTACGACGGCTCAGGCCATCTGTAAGCGATTCAGACCTCCTGATTGGTGCCTCAACGAAAATGTGAACTCCTGCAAGTATACTACCCATTTAGCATGTGGCCTGCTCAACTTATGCTAGCCATTGATGTACTTCAGGGTCTCATGGTCAGTGATAAGAATGAACTCCCTTCGTACTAGGGAGTGACACCAATGCTTCAGGGACTGAACTATAGCGTAAAACTCCATATCATAAGTGGAATAATTATTTTTCAACCCTGACAGTTTCTCATTAAAAAAGGCTATCGGTCGTCCCTCCTGACTCAAAACGCCACAAATGCCAACCACATATGCATCACAATTGACTTTGAACACCTTATCAAAATCTGGAAGTGCTAAAACAGGTGCCTCTGTCATCTTCTACTTGACCAGTTGAAAACTGGCTTCTGCCTCCTTAGACCACTGGAAGTCACGTCCCTTGAGACACTCTGTGATAGGAGCAATCAAAGTGCTGAAGTTTCTAATGAACCGGCAGTAGAAGGACGCCAATCCATAGAAACTCCTCACATCGTGTAAGGTATTAGGTTTGGACCACTCCAAGACCGCATCGATCTTTGACTGATTTGCATGAATACCATCAGTAGATACAACGAAACTAAGGAAAGTTACAGAAGTAGTAAAAAAAGAAAACTTTTTCTTATTGATGAACAGATGCTTCATTCTTAACATATCAAAAACAGCTCAAAGGTGATCAAAGTGTGACGCCCATGTCGGACTATAAATGAGAATATCGTCGAAATAAATTACAATGAATCTCCTTATAAAAGGACGTAAAACCTGATACATAAACCTCATAAATGTATTGGGTGCATTGAACAGCCCAAAAGGCATGACCATCCATTCATACAACCTATGCTGCGTCTTAAACGCCGTCTTCCACTCATCTCCGAGCCTTATTCTGATATGGTGCTATCTCCTTTTAAGGTCAATCTTTTAGAAGACCTTAAAACCGGACAATTGATCCAACATATCATCTAGGTGTGGAATGAGAAACGTGTACTTCACTGTGATTCTGTCGATTGCTCTGCTGTCAACACACTAGCTAGGAACCATCTTTCTTCGTTACTAGCAGGGCAGGGACTGCACATGGACTCATGCTCTCATGGATGTAGCCCATTTCCAATAACTCCACCATCTGACGCTGCAACTCTTAAGATTCCTTGAGACTGAGGCGATATGCAGGTCTATTTTTGACACCATAATAAGGTCAATCTAATGTTGAATATCCTTTATAGGCGACAACCTAGGAGAAAGATCTTTTGGCATTAGGTCTGAAAACTCTGCTAATAGCTGCTGCACTTCTACTGGTAAATCTGGACTCACGTCTACTAGACTATTCCCACAAGGCAACACGGCATAAATCACAACTTCACGCTCAATCTCTTCTAGAAGCTTGGACATAGAAAGTAGGTTAGTAGTATTAACTACCGGGGTAGGAGTGGTTTCTTTCCGGTGAGGTGCCAACACAATCTTCTTTCCTTTGATACTAAAGTAATACGTATTCTTCCGCCTATCATGAATAACATTGTGATCATACTGCCAAGGCCTACCTAACAATACATGACAAGCATCCATAGATACGACAAATCACATTATCAAAATATTTTATGTCGGTCGAAAACGACACTAGGGATTGCCTATCGACCGTTACCTCACTGCTTTTATTTAATCACAACAATTTGTACGGCTTGGGATGACGATCTGTCTTCAACTATAATTTCTTGGTAGCCTCTTCAAACACCATGTTCTCACAACTGCCACTGTTAATGATCATATTGCAGATTTTATTAGCAACTGTACAGGTCATGTGGAAAATATTGGTTCTCAACCAATCATCTCCTGAATCATCCTTGGGAGTCATTAGACTCTTATGAACGACAAAGGTCTCATGGCCATTACCATACAACACGTCTCCATTCTCATCATCATCGTACACTGGCTCTCTAATCTCCTTAGTTTCTTCTACCACGTCTTCCTCGATCAAGAGATTTTTGCCTTTTTGATTAGCAAGCTTCCTGCACTCAGACGCTTTATGCCCATGTTTATCACATCTGAAATATCTAATATTGGACTTAGAACTCTAACCCTGCAATGGCTGCTGGGCGGGGTGAAGCTCTTGAGGGCGAATTGCTCGATTGCTTGGATTGCTAATGATCATTGGCTTCCTATTCTGCTACTTCTCCAGGACGAGTGTATGCTTGTATGTTTCAGAAATTGTTCACAACGAGTGAAGGTTGAGGACATCTTGTAGGGACTACCGTAATCCTCCCAAATACAAAGCCACCATTTGCTCTTCCATCTCATATAGATCATTCTGGACTATTAATTGATAGAACTCTTCGTTCTAATCATCAACTAATCTCATCCCTACCTCAACGAGTGAAGTCACTAAAAGAGAGTTTGAGTATAGCCGAAAGGAAGGAAGTGACCCTTCATCTTCTCCCAATCAGTAATCTTGGCATTGCCCTGCGTGTCTCATGATTGCATCAATAGCTACAACCACGTAGATGCTCTACTTTTGAGTTTGATGGTGACCAGTTTCATTTTGACACGATCTGAGACTTCCCATATAATAAAAGATCTACTCCATTTCATTCAACCAATCAATAAACCCTTCAACCTGTACCATACCAGAAAACTCGGGCAAATCAACTCTAAAATCGAGGTCCCCATGATGCTCCTCCCAACCACAGTACTCTCAGAATAGAGCATGATTATAATACAAGTTTTTGAAACTGGAATCCGAATCGTGATTTTCCATCTCATAATCACTGATATCTTGTGTTATTAGATGCCAAATTAACTCTTCAACTTGCCTCTACAAATCCTCAATAATCGCATCTTGAACACTATAATCACAGTGCAAAACTTCCTCGTTCGGAGTCTGTCAACGATGACCACTACCACAACCACCAGCTATGGAAACTGATGAGATATCACCCTAGGAAAGATGTTGGAGCTCTGATGCCAACTGATGCCGAATAGAATAGATATTATTTTGTAGGCTAGTTTCAACATATAATTCACAGGGAAGAAAAATAAGAGAATTGCCTAAAACAGAGAGAAAATGACTCTAATGTTCAAATAAAAATTATCAAAATTCAAGAATAATGAAATCAACTAAGCCAGGTTGTAATAGTTGAAAATCAACCATATCAAAATTTTATCAAAAATAGCAAAATCCCAATAATCACACCAAAATTAAAAACATAATAAAAGAAGTAATTTGTCAAAAATCTAGCCCAAATCGGATTCATAATCACTTCCTAAAAGAAAAATGAAATATTACCATAAAAGCTAAAAAAAAAAACTAAAAATGGGGATTCATATGGGAAACCAGTGGATTTTGGCCTCTAAAATGATGCGCGTTGAGAATAGATAGGCAACCATAATGTGCAAGCTGAAAAGAGATTTCTGCACGACAATATTCTCTTCTAGACCAACTAGCTTCATATCTAAAAGGCTTCCTTTGTGGTTTGTTAGCTTCAGTGTGGTTGGTGGAAGAGATTAGAATAGGGCAACGATAAGAACTTTAGGTTGCAAGAACATTGACTTTGGTATGAATAAATGTATTGATCAATGTACTATTACCAAGTGCTCTGTCCAATCTTTTGTATAGCCAGTACCTTCCCTATTATTGCACCATGTGTACTTCAACCCATCAAAACCCAAGTATCTTAGCCCACACTCCTCTATTACTCCTCTTAATCCTTCCATTTGCTTATTGGGTCGTGAAGCCCCACCACATTTCTTATCTTGAGTGAGAATTTCATTGAAATCCCCCATGCATAGACATGATAGGTTACTAGGTGGACTGAGAAGATTTAAAAGCCTCCAACTCTCATCTCTTTCGGCAGTAACAAGATTCTCATAAAACCCAGTTAAACACCATTTTCCACTGTCTTGCTAATTATCTGCCATCAGTGAAATGTGACTTTGGGAATAAGTGTCTAGATGAACTTGAAACTGGTCCTTCCACATGAATTCCAATCACCCATTCCATCCCTTGCTATCCACCACAAAGCTCTTATCAAACGCCAACGTGTTCCTTAGTCTCACTACTTTGTCACTTCTACATTCTGTCTCTTTTAAAAATACAAAATATGGGTGCTTCTCTTTCATTAGGTGGTGAAGTTTACGAATTTTCTGATGGTTTCCAAGCCCTCGAAACTTTCAACTTAAGAGGATCATTAGGCTTGGCGGGGTTGCTAAGCAGCATCCGCCAATACTATTTGCTCTTGGAGTCCAACTGATAAATCACCTCTGAGCTTTTTAGAAGAATATCAAGACTATCATCAATATCCATGAGGACCAATTCCCTTTTCTTTATGTTGTCAAATAATGCAAGTCCCATGGGATTATCCTTATCAGACAAAACAGCTTTGGATTCTCCCTAGCTTTACGTTTCCAAGTGGCCATCTTTTTTCAATTTCCTAGTAGAGGTCTGGAGCTTCTTTGCTAGTTCTAGATAACATGTTTCTTGACTTACAGGTTGTTTGGTGAGCATAAAAGGATAATACTTATTCCTGCTGTCCAAACAAATCAAATTACTTGTTTCTCCAGTATTAACGAAAAATTTCTAATTACTAGAGAGAGCTTGATTGATCCTATATCTGAAATTCCTTTTGGGTGGTGATCGTCCTCTTGATTCTGTACAATTTCATGCCTTGATAGTTTGTCAAATGTTAAGTTTCCTAAATTCTCTCCCTTAAATTATTTGATCCCTTAATCCTCAGCTGCCCCTCTTGGTTTTAATTCTCTAGCGATATTTTGGCAATTTCCTTCTCTTGGTCTCCCTTGGTATTCTTTCCTTTTCTAGGTCATGGCTCATAATTCTGCTCTTAACCTTTATCACCACATTTTTTCCAGCTATCAAAACCAAATGAAATGGATGCACTAGCTTTAAGCCATGATCCATATTGATTGTGCCGGCTCTAAGCCATTGTTAAACTTTGAGCGGGCATTGCCTTAATGCTTAATGACTCCACATTGAAAACGAAAAAGGTGCAAGCGTTTGTATTTGAATGGGATCCACAATTATTTCTCTTCTATTGACAAGAACTTTCCTCTAACAGGAGGCTTTGTGATATCAAATTGCACTGTAACTCTCTAGTATTTATCCCATTTGATGCCTTTCTTGTCCACATCAACCATTATGACTGTGCCAATAGCTGCACCTATTTTCTCCATACGCCTGTGTGAATGTGATGTCCTTTGCTACGTTCTTCCATCAAAATCTTTCAAGCAAATTAAGTAATGGTCAAAGAACCAGGGTCTTCCTTTGAAAACATGTTCTTGGTCCTCCTCTCGAAATTCAATCAAGACTAGGTTCTAACTTCCTACTTCTGGGAAAGATGATCGACCCCCTAGTTTCCATACCTTTGCTATTGTTGCCCTGAAAGTTTCCATGTTAACTTCTTTATCAGCAGCTATCTTTGTAGTGAGACAAAATTTCCCATGCTTATATGTTGCATGAAGATCTTCATATGTGATCTTAACCTCTTGTTTCTCTTCATTTGTGAGTTTAAAACTTGCTCAAAGATTGGACAAATCCTCCTCCATACTAAACTCTACAAGCTAACACCTTAGAGACTGCTTTCTTTGTTTTAGAAAAAACAAAGAACCCCACCACCTTACCCTTCAACAAGAGAAGGAAATTGCGTGATTGTACAATAAGGTGCCATTTAATACTTTGATTGACTATCAATTAATTTCAATTGATTGTCACAACCCAAATATAGTTTTTTTGATCTTATTTAAAGGATTTATAAGTCTCGTGTATTTCAACAAAAAATAATCCATCATTGTTTGCCAACCACACAATATCTAACTTGTGATTCCTCTATCTTATTCTTAAGCAGGCTTCAAATTATAAGTTGTGAGGGATTTTATGATCAAGACCTAATAGTTGATGATCGGTTTTTGTCAATGTGAGGCCTTTCAGAGGTTTCTATTGTAATTGTGAGATGCTGCAGTAGATAGGGCTGCACCAACTGTCAAAAAAATTTTACGCTTGAAGAAGATTCCCTACTCCACAACCATGGATAAGAGAATCAGTCAGGGGGCTAAGATCCATCATGCAAGCCACATAAATTGAGGGGTATGCAGTGCAGTCAGAGATGTTGCCGCTAGAGGATACAAGGCCTAAAGGGTGGAGAGGCTAGTGGTGCAAGAGATGTAGGGAAGCTGTTCTCAAGGGCTGGTTGTAGGCTTGTAGCTGGTGATCCAGTTGGTTTGGAAACCCTAGAGGTAATGAAACTGGATGAATCGGAGGCCTTGGCAGATGTATTGGCACTTGGTGGCGAGGTCCACTTTTAGGGCGGTTGGAATTTTGGATGAGCTGTTGGAGGACGCCAAAGTCAAGAGGGCACGGATCAAAGTTGTTTTGTTGGGAAAAGGGTCGAGGAGGGTAGGACTAAAGCCAAAGCAATGGCCACAATTAAGAAATGGAAGAGGATAATGGGTTTTTGCCTTTTTGGACTTAGATATTGGCTATGGAGGTTTTGCTTTCGAGTGGGTTGGAGTTGAAATGTGATGCTTTTTGAGCGGGTTGTAGTTGAAGAGGATCAGTTTGACAATCACGAATGGTTGCTTCAGACTTTGAGAAGAAATGGGTTGACTTGACTTGGGTCAGGTCGGGTTGTATTATCCTGGGAAACGAGCCAAGTCAGGTCAAGCCTAGGCATAGCCCGAGTTGCAGGCCTAGTATATATTGATTGTTTTATCGACATATGGGACCTACATATTGACAGTAATGGTTATGTTTGGATACAAGAAGTATTTTATTTCATCTTATCTTATCTGATCATTATAATTTTTTTAAATTTTTACACAAAATACAATAAATAATTTAATTTTTTCAAATCTTAAAATAATAAAAATATTAAAAAATAAGATTTTAATAATATTTTATTCAATTTTCATTTCAACTCATTTCATCTTAACTCACTATTTCTATTTTAAAGATTTTTAGGTAGCACTAATTATAAGATTTGATGTCGAAAAATCTGTTGAAACAGTACGTGTGGCAAGGAAAGTATTAAATTTCCAGTCATTCTCATCTCGAACAATAGTTTATTTTACAATTATTTTTATTTTATCTAATTATTATAACTTTTTCAAATTCTAACATAAATAAAATAAACAATTTATTTTTTTTAAATCTTAAAATAAAAATAATATTAAAAATATATATTTTGATAATATTTTATTTAATTTTTATTTTTATCTCAATTCATATCATTTATAAAAACAAATTAGGTACAGGCAGCACGTGGGATTCACTTATCATTTTGAAGGTCTTAAATTTATGGTCATATTGGATTGAGACACGAGTTCTTGGAATTTTTTGATTGATGGCTTGGAATCTGTAGGAGTGTCATGTATTAGCTCAGAGAAGTTCTGAAAGCTATAGAAAGTCATTTTCCACCGTAGTAGAAAGAGAAAACATGAAAACTTCTACAATAATGACTTGTAAGCTTTAGCGGAGAAGTGGGAAGGGAGAAGTGAAGGAGGAGATCCCCCACTCAAATTCGTACCAAAAAGTAAAAAGTCTTTGCAAGGGAGAGACAAAAGAAGAAAGAGAGAGAGAGAGAAAAAAAAAAAAACTGTAAAAAGAGATCAAGAGATGATAAAATATAGAAGTTTTACCTTCTAAAGAAAGGCACTTAGTCGATTCTCATTTTAAATTAATGGCATTCGGCAAGCATTCCATCAATTTATAGTCAAAGCTAAGCAATTATCATGCATGAGTCGTGCTACACTCATCAAAGATTGACAAATTCTTTCGATAAGACCTTTTAACTTCTTCTTTTTTCTATTTATATTTTTTTATATACTTTTAAATATTTAAAAAAAATTACAATATCATTAAAAATACTTTCTTAATTACTAAATAAAAAAAAATTACATATGGACCCATACTCAAGACAACTAGCATTTCCCATCATGCATACCTTTTCTTTGTTCGCCATTCCTTTAATTTACTCTCTAGATTTTTGAAAATATTCTATTTAATTGATTTTTTAGAATTCATAATTTTTTATTCAAATCCAAAGGTAATTACTCTATAAATATGGAAAATACTAAGACGATGAATATTCTATAACATCTGATATGGTAAAATCATCACCATTAAATTTTAAAATAATTGTTGGGATTGGACTACCTAGTAGGATATCATCTTAAGAATGAGAAGTAATATTGACAGTTGTACAAGTCTCACACACTTTTTTTAAAAAATAAAAGATAAATTAGTAATATATATGAAAAATTATTTTTTTAATAATAGATCATACTTTTTTTTAAAGGAAGCAGGGCTTAGCTTAAAATTGTATATTGACAAATGATAATATTACCAAATATGCCAACCAAATGTGCTCAATCATAAATTTTTATTTTTTTATGTTTTATTTTTTCTTATTGGTTAAAGAAATAACTATTAGTGAATTTATATACATTTTTTATTTTTTATTTCTTAATGATTAAGAATGTTTGAAAAATGTTTAAAAAAAAAAAAAGCTCATTTATATTAGTATGCAGTACATTTGGTGGGCACATTTGATAGTCACCCTAGCATTGTCCTTATATATAAAGTTACTCTAAAAATGATAAGGAATGTCACTCGTATAACTCTAACCAAAGTTCAAGGTCTTTGAATCCAAAACTTTATAAATCGAAATATTAAATTTAAAATAAAAAATAACTCAATACAAGAGTTGTACAAATTAACTTGTGAAATGTATAGAAATTTTTTGAAAAGAACGAAAACATTTATTTCAACTTTTTTATTTACCCATGGACCCACATTTCTAAAAAAAAAAAATTAGAAAGCTTAAGCTATCACGGGAGTTCGAATACTCCTTTTCAAAATGGGATTGTGGCTTCTGTTTGATAGGTCTCATCCATTCCTAATCTCACTCAAATATTATTTAAAAAATAATAATATTTGTAGTTTTAACGTGTATAAGTTCTAAATTCTCTTTTAAATAAAAAATAAATAAATTTAAAATTCACATAAAAAATTATTTTTAAAAATAAACCTAATTTTTATTAAAAAAATACGTATAATTTGTACATCCTAAAATTAAATCAAGCATTTAATCTATTTAAAAAAATATAATAAATATTATATTTTTGAGTTGCGAAATTTATCCAAGCCACCTTTCTTAAGGTAAAGTTAAGAATGAAAAGGCATGTTTAGAATTTTTTTAAAAAAAAGTTGTTAAATCTAATCTAGAAATCACATAAAAATAAATGTATGTTTCTCCGATAGATTAAATTGTAAAAATTATTATTTTAATATAAAATAAATTAACATTTTATAATAAAAGATTATTGCTATTTAAATGTATTTACACTAAATCTGATTTGTAAAATTTAAATTCTAAAATTTATGTTCTAAATTAAATTAGATCATAGAATTTATATGTAATATAAATCCTTCAAATTCTATTATTATACCATAAATCAAGTGATTTTATGAGTTTAGTTCGTGGCATGTTTATAGACGCAGTATTTCTGATCTATGTGTTCCATAATCCTATGAGAGATAAACATACAAACAAAAACCAATTATGAAAAACAGTGCTAGTTTGTCAGTCTATGCCATTTTTTTTTTCTTTTTTGTTTGAAAAATTCAGTCTTTGCCATGACTCTATGTAGCTTAGGTACAAGTTACAACATCATCTCACATTGGAGCAATTGAAAATGCAGAAAGGAAAGAGAAATTCCTCTCTCTCTGTCTCTGTCTCTCTCTCTCTCTCTCACGCACTCACATACACAGGTACACATACTGGCATCTAACCGCAGTGGCCTTGCAAGTTCGCATGAGAGAGCGGCCTGCACGTATATATGATCAGAGTTTTTTATTTTTTGAAACAATATATGATCAGAGTTTGATCTGTCAAAACCCAGTTGAGTTTTGAGAATTGATAGCAAAACTGGATCATCACGGGCACAGCCATAGCCATTCCATGAAACTCCACTGCTCACGGCACCTAATCTACTTGACCATTTTACAAACCCAGAAATCCCATCTAGGAGTACTATCAGCGCAACTCTCAAATGCAGCTGAACCAGTCTCGCGGCCCCAATATCTGACAAAACCGTCTCCAACTACCCTGCATGCGCCTCTGCACAACTTTTCTCTGAACTTACAAAGATTCCTTTTCCATCCTATCAGACTCTTTATCTCTTTCTTTCTTGTTCTATCTTATCTTTGCAGAAAAATGCATTCTGATTTAGGTTTAGGGTTGAACATGATGGTTTCTATGTGCATTTCGATTTTTTCTCCCTGCATTCATCAACCCTAAATCTCGTTTCTCTTCCATCTAACTATCTATTTTCTGTCGCTCTGAATCTGGGTAATTGATCCAGACCCATGATTTAGATAGGCCATTTTTTACAAGAACGAATGAAAGTCTACATGGTCAGTTCGGTTGGCTCGATTATTGTCCTATATATGTTACGATTTTTAGGGTTTTCAGCAGATAATAAGGCTGTTTCTGGGAGTATAAGCTCAAGTTTAGTGCAAAGGCTATTCTGGTTCGAAAGCAGATTGAAGTTTTCTATTTACTCTGCTATATATTCAAGTTCAGGCCGCCATTGCTGCTAACAATACAAATCAGTTCGTATTGATCTCTTAATGTTTTATGCAGTTGCTATTTTAAGCAACAGAACGGTAAAATCTGAAATCTTATTTTTCCAAAACAAAAACTCCATTTAATTGGGAAATAAAAAATTAGACTGAAGCTGTTTTCTAATATTCTTTATTTTCATCCTGTTTTCATGTTCGTCTTCTACTTTATACATGGTACAATATATTGATCGTAATCTGTTTCTTGATGAAGACTTTCCCTTCCTCGACGATCTTGATTTGTTTTGTTCTTGTTGATGATCGATGGGTCGGATATGATACTTTGCCAATCACATTTTTCAAAAGCATTTGCCTGTTCTTCCATTCTGTTTCAGTTTTCGCTTTCATTCCAATGCATGGCAGAAATAGAAGAAAACCTAGAAAGTTGGTAGAGAAGTCAAATTAAAAAAGGTGTGTTTTTTCTTTGATTCTTTGCAGAGCGGAAGATCATCAAATCTAGCAACCAAAAAATGAGTACTGATCTATAGATGTGATCTGTTGATAATCATTCAAATAAATAGTGGAAAAGAAAAACATTTGCAGAAAAAGACTAAAAAGGTTGTCATCTCTGCTATAAATTAAGGACGCGCCACTCGCCAGTAATAATATATGTTAATGGGGATGGGAAAGATCCAGATCATGATCATGTGTGAGAATTGAGATGACATTCTGAAATAATTCCCACTGACCACAGTTTTTTTTTAACCTTGGATTCGTTGTTCTTTTGGATTATATATATTAATTAAGCAGAAAACTTTACACCAAACTGATGGGGATTTGTAGAAAACTTGCCAATATTGCTAGTGTCATGATGGTTGATCTATTGCTTTTGAGGGATTGGAAAAACATATTAATCTCTCTCAAATCCATCCTGCCTGAAACTAAACGTGTTTTATGGCAGAAAACAAAGCTAGAGGATATATATAAATATATATAATATATATATAAATAAATCAACAGCATGAAACTAATGATTTTTTAAGATTGCAACTAAGTTGAATGCTACAGTATTTTTTTACACAACAAACCAAACCCAAGAATATATTCTTCATAGAAAAATGATAGTTATAGTCGTAAGTACACAAGTACCGTACAATCATTTTGAAAATAAATAAATAGATACAAAATCTATATGTAAAAAATTATTTTTTTAATAATAAACTTTATTTTTTTTCAAAATTACTACATAATAGTTACACACTACACGACCGTATATATCATAACTCTTGTTCATGTATACAATCATGGATGTGGAAAGAAAAAGGAGATCAAGATGAAAAGGTGGTGCTTTTAAAGCTTTGTTTTTTTTTTTTCCGTTTACCACCCAAAATCTGAACAAAATAGTTGTAAATTTGCAACCCTTCTTTTCTTTTCCGACAACTTTTGTTTGGACAAGTTTGTGTCATTTAATTTACAGGTAAGTTGTTTCAACTTATATGCACATCTCAACAGAAAAGTGGTACAAAAAATATTGACACAAACCTTGGACTTGGGAGAATCTGAAATTGAGTTTTTAATGCATTTAGATCAGTAGTTACCTCTATGTTTTGATCGGTCTCAATCAGGCACATCACAGCCGTCCGTTTGTGGACCTCTACAAGTACACTCAAAACAGAGACTTTTCATGTGGGCCATACGTGTTTCCCACTTCCTTTGTCATGGATGGATTTGGGCGCGTAGAATCCACGCTCCCCCTCAAACCCCAATCCTCAAGTACTTCTATCTAGTTCAGTATTGTATTACCACCCTAGCTCCCCTGTTGTAGGAAGCCAAAAAAAAAAAAAAAAACTAAAAAAATCTCTTTTAACTCCCCCTTTAAAACTATACGAGGTTCAATTACGAAAATAGCCTTCACCCTAAATTTTTAATCTGGAAAAAGGTGTCACCCTCACCACCTCAGCATCACAGAAGCCACCCGTTTCTATCATTATTTTCAACAAAATTTGATATGGCCCCAGTTTTTGGTTTTGGGCCTTAAAAAAAACATCATTAAATGCGACTTTTCAAAGGGGCCCACGTGATTCTGCATTTGTAACTCGCCGTGCTGCTGGGTTGACCCAGCCCCCCAGACGAACGAGTTAAGTTATTTCCTTACTTATTTCCTCTCTCGGCCTCTCACTCATATCTAATTTTATGAATTAATAATAATAATAAGGACTTTGGGATGGATGGACAACTATCATGACGTGGAATATCGGGCAGCTTTTTGTTTCACGTAAATTAAAGGGAAACCTAAGGGCAAAAATGTACAACGAGAAAAATAAAAATCGAAACATATGAAGGGCCGAGAAAGCAACAGAAAGTTAAATAAGAAACCCTGATTATCGAGTTCTGTGAGATCTGCAATATATAGAGAGAAAGAGAGAGAGACAGACAGACAGGCAGACACCCTATTCCCCCCCACCCGGCCTCAGAGAGAAAGCCAGAGAAACTCCCCGAGAAAGTGCGAGAAAATTAGATAATAAAACACAAAGCCACCACCCTAATATCTCTCGATCTCTCTCCGCCTGCTGGTTATCTCTATATATCTTCTTGAATATGAGGATCCGCAAGAACGCGAAGCTCTCACCCCTCTGGTTCTCCCACCCTTCAGCTCCCGAGGCTCTCCAGACGCACGTGTGCCAGCTCAACCAGTCGCCCTGGGATGCGATTTCCTTCGCCCAAGACTCGCACCAGGTCAGTCCCCCAATCTTTCTCTCTCGCTTTCTTTCATTTTCTCTCGCAGATCTGCCTAAACCCTCTGTCTGTTCCGCCGTTTCTCCTCTCGAGCCTGCATTTTTTCTGTAGGGTTTTCTTCATTATCTTCTTCCCCACATTTAGGGTTGTCGAAAACCCCGAATTCTTTTAGTTTTATCGTGTATTTAGCTCCGAATAGCCGATTAGGTTAATGGGTCCTTCTCATTTTTTTCTATTATCCTTCGGTTCTTGCAGTTCGAAGGAGAAGATAGCTTCACGGGAAATGCGAGCCTGGGAGATTCTGTTGGAGCTGACGAGAGGTAACTAATAAACCCTCCTGCGATTCTTTTAATTCCGACAGCTTTTCCAATTTGTGTTCTATTCTTCTCTTCTGGGGTATTAGGGTTTTTCCATTTCAGTTGGGAATAGTTGTATGATATGGGAGTAATTATCCAAAATTTGTTGCGGAAAACATGTAAAACTAGTCACTGCCCGTCTGTGCCTTCAAATATTATCTGTACACGCAGTGTTGCGTCGATGATGGACGCGGTGGCAGCAAAGGCCGAGGATATGGCTATGGACGATAACGATATGGTCGAGAAGCGAGCGAAAGTGATTGAGCATGGCGAAGAAAGGATGAGGGGGAACGAATTTGAGTTGCAGAAGGAAGCAAGGAGCTCCTGCTGCCAGAAAACCGACGGAAAGGGTTGGCAGTGTAGGAACGAGGCAAAAGAAGGCCAATCCTTGTGCGAACATCACTTGAACCTTCTTAGGTCTTACAATAACAGCAACCTTAGTTTCAGGAGATCAGCCCCAGCAGCTGCAGCTGCTGCTGCTGCGGCCGCGGCCGCTGGAGCTCGTCGCGCGAGAGCTCGCGCCGCGAAGAAGGGTGGTTCCTCCGCCAACCCTTACGAATTCTATTACTATTCTGGGTTCGGCCCGCTGTGGGGAAGAAAAAGAGGCCATCGAGGAGGAGGAGGAGGAGCAGACGCGAGGATCAGCAAGCACATCGAACCCAAACGTGTCGACAGCAACGCCACTACTACTACTATTACTACTACAACAAGCACTGCATCCATCAGTAACGCTTCTCAAAGCACTCCTTCCTCCTCGCAACTCGATAACAATGAGGATTTCGAGTACGTGGACGACGAAGACTACGACGACGACGAAGACGAGGCGGCCAACGGCGATAGCGGGAAGAAGCGGATGAGGAAGCCGGTGAAAGCTCGATCGTTAAAGTCTCTGATGTAGGGTTTTATTACATATATAGGGTTGGATTAGATTCTGTATATGAAGGCGTGTCTGTGTGTGTGCGTTGGAGATGATTATCGTAGAATTTGTTTTCATCTTACCCTCTGATCTGTGATCTGGACGAGTGTACTGTTTATAATTTTTAGGGTTAAAGCGAAATTTATTGCTTTGTGTTTTGTCGTGGGTGAGGTTAGGTTCTCTCCGCAAGCCCCGTAGAGAGAGAGAGAGAGAGAGAGAGAGACAGTAGCAGTTTTTCTAGGGTGTGCTTACTCGGGTGGAGCGTTTAGTCTTTATTGTTTTTTGAATGGAAGGGTAGGAAAGTGATTTCGCGTCTTGCAAATCTTTTTTTTTTTATAATAATAATATAATGGATTTTAGGATTTGTGACGTGGCACGACAGGATTCTCCGTTTGTTGATTGAATTGGTTTTTCGACACGTGGCACCTTATTAATTTATAGTATTTGAGGTTGAGAAATGATTTGTACATATTATAAATAAGTTCCACGTAAATCCTTGTAAAAAAATAATCTCACATCAAACAAAAAGTGTAAAATAACTATTTTTTATTAATAGGATTTATTTTTTTTTTATAAAAAACTTTAAAGAGTTTGTCCATTAGGCTTGTACGTTACTCTTCCAGGTTTTTTCAAATTTACAGTCCTGCACTTATGTTACTATTCTAGTTGTTTATATAGTTTGTTTGTATGTAAGATTTATATATATATATATATATATAAAGAAAAGTATCTGTATACGTGAAACAAAAAATCTTATACAATGAAGTTTAAATGCTGATGCAATTTAATTTAAGAATAATTTTACTTTTAATCCTTAGACACCATACATCATATTTATTTTAATTTTTTTTCATTTTTCCTATAACAATTATGTGGTGTATGGATAATAAGTAGAACAACTCAATTAGTTTAACAAGAATAAAATAAAATAATAAATAATAATAATAAAATATTTTTAAAATATGTAAAGTGTGTGTTGTAGGATGATGAGTAACATTCTTCTTAATTTAATACAATAGTTCATTCTACAAAAAAGAATAGAGTTTTACAATTCGATGGATCACGTTAAATCATATTCGATATGTAAACTTGTATAAAATTTTTGTATAAATTGAGTATTTTTTTTTTAATTTTAGCAAAGATTTTTAGCAATAAAATATTTTTAGGATTTATAAAGAAAAAAGTTATTTATTAGATTTTTAATCATTATTTGTTTAAATCATTTCCTAATATAACATATGAGTGAAAAAATAATAAACATTTTTTCAGGCATTTGATGTCATAGGGATATAAGAAGACAATTGTTAATGGCTAGTTTGGAGAGTACTAAACAATTATTTATTATTTTTTTATTATTTTGTATATACTTTTCACTATCATTTATTACTATTCACTATTATTCAATATTCTATTATTACTTTTTCATCATTATTCACAGAATATTTGATATCACCTCACTTCTATAAAAGTCATGTTGCTTGTAGAAAACATTAAAAAAATATTTAAGATAAGAAAATAGATAAGTAAAAACTAATAAATAATTTTTAATTATATGGTGGTAATGATGGTTAAAAAAATAAAAAAGAATTTTTCTTTTTTAAAAGTGGCATGGCTTGTAGAAAATATGTTTAGATAAACAAATCTTTACGGTATAATTTAAAATATGTTTGGGTGCTGCTACTTAATCCTATGATTTTTGTCCCTAAAAGTTATGCAATTGCACTTTTTTTTTTCTTTTAAACATTTTTTAAAATATTTTTAAATATTTAAAAAATTACACAAATTCAATAGTAGTCAATTCCTTACCAATAAGAAAAAAAATTAAAATATAAAATAAAATGCACGTGTGATCAAAATAAGAGGTTGAAATCATAGGACTAAATAGTATTATCCATATTTTTTTTGGAATTTGAAGAGGTGTTAGAGCTTCACTACTAAAAAGGAATATGGGATGAAAATTTCTGTGAGTTTACTTTTTCTTTTTTTCCTTTTTCTTTTTTCCTTTTTTTTTTTTTTTTTTTTTTTAAGTAAGTAACTTATGCAAGTTGCTTTGGTATTATGTTTTTAACAAGAAAACTAATGCAAACGAGTAGATGGATGGAAGTTAGTTTCAAGTTTTTTTTTTTGGTATTTAAGAGAATTTTGGTTTGAAGGTAATTTTGTTCTGAGAAACCATATATGTTTTCTTCTCACACAAGGCCTAATTTCATATTTTACTTCCAAATTATATGGTTTATTTTTATTAATATCAGTATTCATTACTTCGATTCCCCCATGCTCAACACATAATACATACATATATGTATAGTAATGCTAGATACAATCATAGAGTATACAAACATAAAGCATATATTTTGAAAAAAAGTGGGGTCCTCCATTAAAGAATTTTTTGTTTCATTTGAGTTTTATTTTTACTCACTTTTTTCACAAAATTTTTGCATTATATGACTACAAATATCATTTATAATATATATCATTTTGGTGTTAGTCAATTTTGTCAGGCATATATAGAGATTTATGAGAAATAATATATATATAAGTCTCAAATAAACAAGTCTCGCACAAACTCTTTATAAAAAAAGTGGACCCCTCTATGGAAAAGTGTAAAAAAACTCTTTTTTTTTTTTTTTTTTTTAATGAAGTCCACATTTTTACAAAAAGATTTGTATATTTGAAGTTTGTACTTAGCATTACTTGATATTTAAATTAGGCATGGTAGAATTAACTTAAGAATTGTTAGGGAATTTTATCCCAATGAATGTGCCCCCCAAGTGAAGAAAAAAAAAAGGGTTAGGAATGTAATGTGTGATTGAGTGAACTCATTTTAGCTGTTGATTTATTTAACTGGCTGTCATGAATAAACAAGTGACCTAATTTTATGAATCCAAAATTTGTCTGATTATCTGATTGAGTTGGATGGTCTAATTTAAAGAGAAAATAGTCACATTATATGGAATTTCAATGAATATTTGTAGTGTTATATCACCATGGTTTTGTAAGCATTCTCCTATTGTTTCTAAGTTTAAGATGATTTGAATTATATCTATTTTGTTGTGACATCAAGAGGGAAATTAAATATATAAATACGCATAGTTTTGCCTAACAAAACTCCAAAAAATTTACCCACTAACCTCAACTCAATGAGCAGTGTGCCTTTTTTTTTTTTTTTTTTTTAAAAAAAATCACACTTTAGCTTCATAAATTACTATTCATTTTCAAATAGGATCATTCAGGTATTAAAATTTTCATTTAGTCCCTTAGCTCTAAATATAAGTTTCAATTTTTATCATTTTAGTAATATCTTAATCGTTAAGATGGAAGAAAAATAAATGCATAATTTTGCGAAAAATTCTTTGCCGAGAGCCTATGCATCCTGATATTAGTCGGGATTTTGTTATTGGACACTCAGTGCCAATAAAAATAATAATTATCTTAATAGTTTGATTTTAAAAAGTGGAGAAAATTTGTAAAAGAGTGAGAGTTTAGGATGTAAAGTGACAGCTTTGATAATTTAATGGTCAAATGGTTAATTAAGTATGATTTCTTTTCTTTTTCAAAATTTATGAGTTTTGAATCCAAATTTGGTATATTGGGTATTGTCATAAAGAAATATACCTTTTTTTAACAGTTAAGTTTGGTGTATATTACTTTCATCAATCAAGACAGTTTCTCCCTCTCTTAGTAAAAGGAAAAAAACCTTTTGTCAGTAGGTTGATATCATAGGAAAAATCTAGTTGTAAGCGATTCTGTGTACTAATATGTGCACCATTCAATATGATTGGTTAGAAAGTAGACTTTATTGAAAATAATGCTAATTTGAATTTAAAATTAGAAGGCAACAATATTAATACGCAGATTAGTACATAAACTTACTTGTATATAGCAAAACTCGATACCATATAGCTTAAAAATGAGTACAGATAAAGGATGTGAGCTTGTAAGTATCGAAACCTCTTTAAAGTTATTTAGAGCTTTTATCTTATCATTTAAAATAAATCATCATTTAAAATAAATCACCAATTTTTTTTTTCTATTTTAGATACTGACTTTTATAATATATCATACATCAACTTATCTATTTTTTTTTTCATATCATTTAAATAATATTTTTTTATTCTTTTTAAACATTTCCTTTCTACTAATAAATTTGTAATATCTATATATTTTTTTATATATATTTGCAATATATTATTATATACAATGTAATATAATTCAATCCTATACACACAAAATAAAAATATAGAAGCCAAATAAAAATTAAAAATAAAATCAAAATATGAAAAGATTGGATAAATAATATTTCCAAGATATTTTTTAGAAAAATAAAAATAAAATAGAGGTGTTTTAAATGATGAACAATTAAAAGAATTTGTTTTGAAATGTAAAAATAAAAAGAAATAAGGGAGTAAATAATTAAAAAGTTATTTGAAGGATGAATAGTACCCGCTACATGTTAATGTAGCAATTTATATTTTACGTAATCGGATGTAACTCATTTTATGAGCAGTCATTCAAATAATTTACATTTTTTATATTATACATAAGCCATTAAAAATATTCTAAGTCAGTATATAAACGCACAACTACTCTTAGGATTATTACAGCTATAAAAATTTAAAATATCATTACTTTTTTAAGCATAGAGATTTCCTCGAGTTCTTGATGAAATTCTAGGACGTAGAGTGAGAGATAGATTCATGATGTGAAGCCCACAGTACCTATAATTGTCCAAGCGAATTTCTCGAGCAACATTAAGTACAAAATAAATTTAAAATTATTATTATTATTATTATTATTATTTTAAATACTAGTTGATGTGTAATGGTGTGTTGGGTGCATCAGCATTCAAGCTTCTAAATAATTTTGTATTTTGGGAAGTGGAGGTCACATCGATCTCTCCCATCCTCCAAAGAGACATCACATAAACTCCATTTCTGCAAATAGAAAATTGGAGAAGTTGCTGAACTACTTGTCCAAGTAATTAAAAAGTGAAGTTTGAATCCCTATGATTGGGTCATGGATTGAAAATACTTGTCTGGGTTCAACCACTTGGGTCTAGCTAGGATCTATACTTGCAGTGATACATTGCCTAGCTAGCTAGCTAGCACCCCCTCCCTTACCTTTATAAAATAAATAAAGGAAAGATAGATAGATAATTAATGAGCTTATACTACCTGTGATCCCTTTTCTCTCCCTTTATTTATATATTCCTTTCTTTCCAGATACCACCTATATTACTATATATGTTCATGCTAAATTAGGTTGAATATATACAGTAAATTGGGGTTTTCTTAGCTTAAAAAAATTGATCAAAAAAGGAAAACAAGCAAACACCATATCTATTCTTTATAAGAGCAAGAATTTGCAACGTGAAGTTGGCATGGTGTCATCTAGTTGTAAACTAATTGTAAGTTTATCATTTTTCGTCATCTTTGGAGAGAATTTATAGTTCTCCATCATCATTTACATCTCTCAAAATAATTCCTTCAATGGATATATATATATAGATTTATTATGCCTCAGTCACTATTTATTCTCACACTCCACATCTATAATTTTTTCATAGTGTATGAGAGTGTTTTTCACAAAATATGAAGGTATTTTTCATAGAGTATAAGGATATTTTTTATAAGATATGAGGTGTGAGAAAGTGAATAATAACTTATGAGAAGAATTTTTCATATATATATATAATGATATTATAGTCATGTTTAAATAATACCGACCTTCATTCTCCCCTTCTTATATTTTTTGCAGGAAAAGCAAAAGAAAAAAAAAAAAAGGCTATGTAGTCACCATCCCATAAAGTTTGATGACAAAGTGTGTAGATTCCAAGTAAAACTGAATGAGAGAAAGCCAATGCTTAGCAGAAAAAGGCAAAGGAAAAAGCCTAAGTAACTTGCTTTTGGATGCTAAGAAGATAAATGGACAAAGGAATGAAGCTTTTTTATTTTTGTTTTTTTGAAGGGCAAGAAGTGGTTGATAAAAGGGTCAAAATATTCGTCGGAGAGGAAAGGGAGTCAAGGGGCATCCACTCCAAACAAACACTCTCCATTATCTTACTACAACAATGGTTCCGTTGACATCAATTTTTTTCTTTTAAAAAAGAGATAAATAAATTTTGCGTTTTTAAAATACTACATCTTCTATACTTTGAATCTCAAACTATCAAACAACCTATAAGGTTATAATGTACAACCTTTTTCCTATAATCTACAATTAAGACTGTGACAAATAATCTAAAGTTAAGTGGCAAGCTCTCGAAATTTGGCACACCCAGCCTGCAAGGGTAATACCTTGGGCAGGTGCGTAGATTTCATTTAAAATTAAATTAAATGGGCGGGAAGTGCGGTACCAAACCACCCGCCCCATACTATATATGTAAAAAAAACCTAAATCTCATTCGGGCATTCCTATTCTCTCTCCCATACTCTTAGCCTCTCCTGCCGCTCAACCTTCATCTTCTTCTTTCATTCTTCGTCTCCTCCAACCCTTCCATTCTTTTCATTCTCATTCTCTTCCTTCTTTTCACTTTCTTCTTGCATATCCATAATCGTGGATACAAAGTAGTTGTAGCCAAGAGACCCATGTGCTAGTCTCTCGAGCTGGTTGTAGCCAAGCAACCTATAATCATGGTCGTCGGCCTCTACGACCCACGACCATGGCTGTGGGGTTTCAGAGACCCACAACCAAGCCGTGACTGTGAGTTTTGGTAACACAGTCATGGCTTGGACATAGGTCCACACAGAGACCCACAGCCAAGTCGTGACTATGGGTTTTGGTAACACACGGCCAAGCCATGACCACGACTTTTTGCAACCCACAACCACGACTTGGTTGTGGGTCTGTATAAAGACCCACTATCAAGCTGTAACCATGAGTTTCTACGACCCACAACTATGGCTTGGCTGTCTATATCTATGTGAGATCCACAACCAAGATGTGGCAGTGACTAACTTGTTCTTTTTAAGCTTTGGTTGGATCTACACATTTGAAGTTTGATTTACACTTTGGAATTTAAATGTGAAGATTTAGGGTATAAATTTGAAGATTTGGGATTGCATACGTGTATGTTTCTATTTGAAATTTTGCTAAGTGAAGTATGCACGGTTGGTTGAAAAATACGTCCATTCATTAGACGAGGGTAGACGGAGGTGGGGGACCAAGGATCCCCCTACCATAATTTGAAATGAGATAAAAAATTCTATTTATTAATTTCTTATTATAATTCAAAAATGCTATAGATCTCATTTAATAATTCCGAATGCAAAATACATATTTCTATTGTTTTAGGTGAGGTTTGGATAGTAAAATGAGATGAGATAGTTTTATATAAAAGTTAAATAAAATATTATTATAATATTTTTTTTAATATTATTATTATTTTAGGATTTGAAAAAATTAAATTGTTTATTAAAAATTTTGTGTAAAAATTTTAAAAAATTATAATAATAAGATGAGATAAATTAAAGTGATTATGTCTTGCCTTCTTTCTTGTTGATGAGACTGTATAAAACATGGTCGCATGAAAAATGGATTGGACTGAGGCCAAAACCGATCTTTAGTCATTGATTTTTTTTTTTTCTTACATTTTTTCCATTTTAAATTATTGCCAATGTGGTCCAACCACCTCCCAAGCTCATTAAAGTTCGAGCGCATCTAATCTTCATCAACATAATTGCCGGATTTTTTGATCTTATTTGAATAATGAGATGAGATGAATTTAGATAAATTGAATAAAATATTATTATAATATTATTTTTAATATTATTATTATTTTAAAATTTAAAAAATTAAATTATTTATTATATTTTATATAAAAATTTGAAAAAATTATAATAATAGAATAAAATGAAATGATATGATTCTTACGTTCAAATGAACCCTTAGTTTACATGAAAGAAGCATTAGGACCCATTTATCACATCAAAACCCAACACTTCTTCCATCTTTCTTTCTTTTTTTTTTTCCCTTTTGTTTTGGGTTTTATTCCTCTAATTTTTGTATTAACCTTAGTTTGATTAGACGCCTAAAATAGAAGTTTTGACCTTTTTCCAAAGCCTTGTAAGATAAATAAAAATTTCAATTTTATTTTAGCATCGTTGAGAGAGAAGAAGAGAAGGAGAAAATTCCAAGGACACTAAATTTTCATGACACTCTTCTTAACAGTTGAATACCGCAAGAAATCCCAGTTGTAAAAAAAGTCTTTTTGAAGTAAATGCTTTGTCTTTTCTGTAGCCACTTCCTCAATTTTCCGAGATAATCACTGACCCATGCCCAGGTTTTTTGCCCTTCAAGTACAGATTCGTCTGTACCTTCGGCTCATTTTAATTTGTGTACCGTTTGATTTTAAAAAATCTACCGATTCTACTACCACCGACAGTTTTATCTCGATTGAGTCTCGATAATTTTATTTTTTATTTAGTAATTAAAAAAGTAATTTTTAATGATTTTATGAAATTTAAAAATATATATGTATATTTAAAGGTATAAAAAAATGAATTAAAAAAATAAAATAAAAATATTTTTTTGCTCTTATCAAGACTTGTCTTGAGTTGTGGGTGTAGCATTACTTAGGACTGAAAAACTGACCTATTGGTTCGGTTTTGGACCCAAACCGAAACCGACCGATAAGATCTTTTTGTCCTATAAAACTGGCCAAAAACCAACCTTATATGGGGGTAGAACCGGCCGACTCATGGTCGGTCACCGGTTTTGCCCACCACTTTTAGGCTAGTTTGGATCATTCTTTTTGGCCCATGTGATGACTCAATTTAAGCTCTTTTTGGATTCAATGTAGTAATTTATTATTCTAGATAATCTATATTTCAGACTTTTTTTTTTCAAAATTTTATGATACTGTAATTTTATATATTTAATTTCTTTTTAATTATAATGTCATGTATATACTATTAGTAAGTAATAACTACTAAATATATACTACTTATACTTTATAGTCTTATTATCTTATATACTAATTACTAGATAAATAAAAATAAATAAATAAAATTCCATTAGATGTTTAATACACATTACAAATTACAAACAAAACTAAATTGTCTTAAGCAAGTTAGTAATAAATAACAACTGTTTTTTGAATAAAATTTCACAAATCTTCATTTTTGAAGATTCCCAATGGCCAATGCAGTTTTCGACTCTTTAGTCATCAATAGTTGAGATGAACGATGCTCCTAACTCTATATAGAAAAAATCAAATAATCAATATTAATAAATTAGGATAGTGAAAAAAAATAAAAATTAAATTATAAAAGTAAATGAATATGGAAATTGAATGAAAAAAACACATTACCAGATTCTACTACAAAGCTTTCTACATTATCCATGGAGTCTCGAATATCAATTGGCGTTGAAGGATGTCGCAACTAATTATGAGTACAAATAAGTGCCTCAACAGTTCTCGAAGCCAATGAACTCCGAAAATGATCAAGTACACGACCTCCTTTGCTAAATGCTGACTCTGATGCAACCGTGGAAACAAGCATGGCTAACACGTCTCGTATAATTCTTGCAAGTCTATGATAGTTAGGCTCATTTACTATCCACCAATTCAACAAGTCAAAAGATTGACTAAATGTCTTACATCCATCTAATAAATACCGGTCTATCTCTGATTTGGTAGCTGTAGATCCAAAGGTAGTTGATACTTGCAACCACTCATAAAAAAGTTGTGACTCATGATTATTTTCAGCATCATTTGGAAGTGCAGATGCTGGAAGGGGAACATGTTCTCTGCTAGTCGAACTAGAATCGAACGTAGCATTATACTCTGCATACATGTCTGATAATAAATGTCTCACCCTCGACAACAAATCTTCAACCCAATTATCATCATAAATTTTTTTTTCAGGTGGAAAGTAAGAAGCCCCAACTTACTACATGAATCAAGAACAACTGTAATCAATAACAACAAATTCATCATATCCAATGAACTCTAATACTTATCAAATTTAATTCTCATACTTATGGTCATACTCATCAAATAAGTATTATCACTCTCACTCAGCCTAGCCAACTCTTTTTGGAACCTACAAATTTTAAAAAAATTTGTGTTTGCCGTGACATGTAAAGATCCAGAAAATTGACAAATGGCATCATAAAACATCTTTAAAAATTTTACAAAAACCCGCACTGACTCCCACTCGTCAACTCTAGGAGGCCCAATGTTTCCATCCTTAAAGTAAGAGAGAAAATTGTAGTTCTCACTTTCCATCCGCCTAAAAGCCTTCTCAAATTTCTCAACAGCCTCCAACATCATGTAAGTTGAATTCCATCGGGTTTGCACATCAAGGCACAATATTTTTTTACAATTAATTTTCTCATTTTCTGCACATCTCTTAAACTTGTCTAATCTTACAGGGGAGGAGCGCACATATCTAACTGTATTTCTAACCATTGTAATGGCATCATCACACTCCTTAAGGCCCTCATTTACGACAAGGTTTAGAATGTGAGAACAATATCTCATGTGCATATATTTTCCCTCTAACATATTCTCCCTAAAAAAATGCCTCAAATATGCAATTACAAGCTGTGGAGTGTGGGTTGTGCCGTTTGCCAGAGGAACGTGGATTGGCGGAGGCTGCGCTGCTGCCACTGCTGTTGGAGAGTTGCGGAAGGCTGAAGTTGGAGAGCTCAAAGGCTAGATGGCGGGAAGTAGTGGACGGTGCGAAGTAGTGCTGAGGCCCTGGCTCTGTGGCTTGATTTCGAATGACGACATACGGAATGAGGAGAAGAACATGGAAAGGGTCCAGGAATTTGAACGTTTGGCATAAGCCAAACGGCGCCATTCCCCTTATTTCTTTTCTAAACCAAAGAAGTAGAATGATGTCGTTTAATAGTGATATATATTTTTTTTAAAAAGGTTCTGACGTCGGTCGATCTATCGGTTTTTGGCTAGTTCAAATCGGGACCGAACCGGCCGACGACGGTTTTGATTATTTATCACTGACGGTCGACTGGTTCCCTGTCGGTTTTAGCCGATTCTGAGCTCCGACGACTAGTTTGCATCGATCCTGACTGGTTCGGCGGTTCTTTGTACAACCCTAGCACTGCTCTTTGATTTTATAAATAATCTCAACTCATTTTATGTGATTTAATTCATCTTATTTCATCATCTAAATACTATTCAAATATAAATACTTTTCAATCTTAAATTTTTAATTTTTTAATCTAATTATTATTTAATCATTATAATTTTTCTCATCTTTCAAACAAAATATAAAAATTAATTCAATTTTTTCAAATTTTAAAACAGCAATAATATTAAAAAACTATATTTTAACTTTATAATATTTTTATTCAATTTTTTTCTCTTTTCCCAAATCTCCATAAAATATCTTAACTCAAATTATTTTATTACTATATACAAATTATCTTATTATTATTCACAAATATCTTATCTCATCACATTTGTGTAACCAAACAAAGTGTTATTCACGTCCAAAACATTGTTTGCTTTCAAATTGATAAATGATAGATGCATGAAAATAACCATTTGGCATTTACAAGGTTGTTTTTTTCATATATTATTCAAGAGCAGTGCTACGGAGGAAATGAAAAAGGAAGGCTTTTGAAGAACAAAAATGCTGGAGACAAGCGGCATACGTAACCGCTGCGCAAACGGCGCCAAGGTGAAAAATGAAACGGTTCGTTTTGGCTCTCTCCCTCCCTCCTTTTTCATCATGCCCAGATTTATCAATGCATTTCAACCCACTGCAAAAGTAACCCAAGAACCATTTTGGCACATATCAATCCTTTTAAATTAGTGCTAAAACTAGCAACAGAAATTACTTGTTAATGTTGATAATTGCAAAACCAATCACTCATTCACTGGATGGGCAAGTGTTTCATGATGGTGCTGCCTCCTCCTGTTGGGAATATTGAAAATGTCAACCTGATAATTTGTTCACACTTCACTGGAGAGATACAAGAAAAAATAGAAATGCCCATCTGAGAGTTCATTACCGACTCAAAAGTTGATATGCACTTATCCAAAGACAAATTTGGATATGCAAATCTGGATATCCAATGAACCTTGGACGAAGCTGCCCACGGAGAAGAAGAAGAAAACCCACACGAAGCTCTTAGCAGTGCGCACCAACTTTTCCGACAAGGAGAGATCTACCCAGTTTGGAAACAGACGACGCCGAAGACAAAAACAACTTCCAGATCCAAGACAAAAACAACTTCCAGATTCAAATTTTCTCCACTTTATTTCAATGCACAATGTGAAGAACACACGAAGCCAAAGCACAATGTGAACAAGCTCTGAATCTCTGTTTGAAGAACAAGCCTCAGACCACATTTCGTCTACTTGAAGAACAAGCCAAAACCCACGCAGAATCTCTTTTCAGATTTCTCTTTCCCGTATTTCTTCTCTCTCTCTCTCTCTTTTTTTAAAATGTAATGCACGTCAGCCAACTGCCCACCGTATGCGTGGCCCAACTGCCCCTAGAAGAACTGTTTGAAGAATTACACATAATACGATACTAAACTCGGAGACATTTTCTAACGTTAGAGAATAAATTATTAAGTAGTTTCGAAATGCAATTGCATGGTCATAAGATTGACATATCATTAAAAAGTAGTGATGTAAATAATTTTCATGAAATGTCATCTTTCGATTGAATGAAAATACCATATTTTCGTACTCTTGGAGCATTTAATAATATTTCATATTAAAGAGACATTGTTTTGAGAACACCGGGGAGCCCTGCGGGTCGCCAAAGCAGGTGGAGTCATGGCTATGTATGAGCAGGCGGAGAACACCGGGGAACCCCGCGGGTTGCCACAGAGAGAGAGAGAGAGAGAGAGAGAGAGAGAGAGAGAGAGAGAGAGAGAGAGAGAGAGAGAGAGGTATCACCACATACACTAACGTTAAGCAAGAAGGAACACAGATATTCTCAGACTTCTTTGATAAGTAACAAATATTTATTGATAAAGAAGTTTTTAAGCTCCTCCATCTTCCACTCACAGATCGAGAAAGTGGAAAGTATCACACTTACTGTAACATTCGACAAAAAAGAGATGCACATTGTATGTATGTACAGGAAATGCGGGAGAGTCACAGATATCCCATATTTCAGCAAGTGCAGGATAAGCTGTGGTAGTAGTTGCCAGGGCACCCATATCACTTTAACACGCTGCAAATATGCAATACCTTTGTCAACATGTTCTTCTAGATGGCAACTGAAAATTCCAGTGTCTTTCTCTAACAAAGAGTATATAAAAATGGGACACAATGGACATAGGAGGACAAACACGAAAACAGGGGACTTGGAAATGCATAAAAAGGTACATCCTTAAAACTAACTACCTCCCACATGATAAGGTGGCATTGTCCATCAACCTTTGTATTTTTTTTTTTTTTTAAAAGTAATAAATGATCCAAGGGTGATAAAAAGTGCTGCATTTACAAAGTGGGATAGGAGTGTAATACATGGCATTACTCTATATTTAAGTGCCTATTGATGACATTTGGAGAACTCACAGATATGACATATCAGTTCCATTAATACCATCTTGCCTTCAGACATTTCACAGTCAGGAAAGTTCATTTTCCTCTAAGGGAAGAGAGAAACCATACAAAAACTTGGGGGATTTTTTGTTTTTTAGGGGGTGGGGGCGGCAGGGCAGGGGGCATGCACTGAGTCTCCCATAAGCAGTATTTTGCCTTAAAGGAAGATCAAACGTAGTAATTTCAGTTCCCTATAGTATTCAATGCATCAGAAACTTGTTACAGAAGCAATTGGGCAGTCTTCCGACCCCATTGCAAGCCAAAGGGTGAAATAAACTACGAAGCAAGCAGGTATAGAAAGAAAATTAGAGAACTGCAGTACTGAATCACAGTAGGCAATGGTTCTGCCCTTGTGAAAAAGTGTAATGTCGGTCCCTCAAAAAATTTAGAAGTTTCTTCTTAGCTTCCTCTAAATTATTTAAAAAAAAAAAACTCGAGATCACCCCCAACATGAATGGATGTATGTACATCTAAATTTAACTAGCCAGGCAAAGTTTACTTTCCAAAAAGGTTATAGCGTATGCAATTTATTTTCTTAGCTTTCTGATTTAATTTATCATGGGCATAGTCCAGTCTCCCTAAGGGAAAAGATCTGCCTCTACTACTGGGAACAACAGGAGGAAGATCTACTATTGTCATGGAAAACAAACTTTCAAAAAATTGTTACTGAAAAATGGTGGAACTAAAATTTCATCCAGCCTGATTTGAGCAATGCACTTGTACCATTTTCCCAATGTGCATCTCAATGGCTGCTAGTAGTATATGAATCGTAGTGAGTAAATTTCCATCTACTATGGGGTTATCCAGATACAAATTTGTGGAAGAATATGTACCAAAGACTAATTCAGTAAGATAGGGAGCTTACTTGTATAAATAGGCAGCAATTCCTAAAATTATGCACAAGAGAATGATATCAATGCAAAAGTTGCGGCTGGACCTCAGCTGAATAAAACAAAAACGTGCACCAAAAAGGATGTGAGGTAGGGAAAGAGAAAAGAGGGATGAGGAATTCTCTGAAAAAATGGACGAAAAATCTAAATTTCAAAATTGCATAAATTCATGTACCTTGGTTACAGTTTCCTTGAGTCTCACATTAGTATTTTTAAGGTCAGCGTTTGCTCTATCAACCTGAAAGGATGTCACAACAACATTACTTAACTTAGTCAAGATCCTGCAACTCTTTTTGACACTTCAATAGGGAAACAACAGGGAAATTCGCATCAGCCTAGTCAACCGTAAAATTAGATAGAGCATTATTTGAGAGGGATTGATGTAAATTCTTCCCAATCAGTGCTATTCTTCCATGACAGATAATCAAGGATAAAGGACACCGGCAAAGAGACAGAAGGATGGAGATTACCTTATCATCTATTTCATCCATTAATGGCAGTTGTCTGTCCACTTCCTGTGCATCAAATTCATATTATTACAGGAAGAAGAATTTGATTTAAGCAACTTTTTAACATGTGGTGGAGAATGGTAAGAGAACATACCTCATTGATGTCGCGTGCCATGTCTTTCAATGTGTCCAATCCTTCAGCTATAACATCCAAACCTTGATCCTGTATGAAGTCAAATTTATCTTACAGGTATTTTGTAAGGGTTGGCACTGCAGGTTACTTAGAGAAAAATGAAATCCAATAAAGGCTTGGACATCAGGAAAGGAAAAACACCAAAAACATACAGACCCTAAGTAGTTCTTTCGAAAAGCATGCCATTAGCCATTAAGTGAGGTCAAATCCCTAGCTCATTAAAGAAATGAAAGAAGAGGACTAACTATAATAAAACCGCAGCTAACCAATCTCTCACCGCTAGACATACTTAACAATCCCTGTTTTATGACTTTATCCGTACTTGCCTGTTTCATTCTTCGCATTTCATACTCCTGCCTAAACCGATCTGATTCTTCAGTTTGTTGAAAGTACTCACGATCAAATCTTCCATCTGGTATAATATGTTTTCAATACAATTAGTTGACAATGATTACATTTTTATAAGAACCGAGTTGACAACGATTTATGTTTTCAATATAATTGTTACCTGAAGTTGTGTCAATTTTGATTCCAGTATATGAGGCAGAAGCTGTCGAACCACCAGGTTCTTTAGTTCCACTAGTAGTAGATCCATCAGGAATAGCTTCAATCTTCTCTTTCAGTACAGAAACTAAATCGTTTCTAGCCTCAAGCTCTTCTTTTGAAAGCCCTTTGACCTACAAACAGTTTTGTGCATGGCAACATGAGACATCCATTACAACCAGTAGGCACAAAGTAGAGTCTAGCAAAAGACAAAAAGAATATAATGGTTTCCCTTCTTAAATCCACAAAATACTCAAGAAATCTTGCAATTTGCAAGGTAGGGGTATAATATAATAAGTAAAATGGATCTAATCAACGGAAAAAAAAAAAAAAAAAAAATTCCACAAGTTCAGCTTAAGTAATCTACACACACCCCACAACAACTGGAGATTATATAATAAAGATATATGAAAAATGCATTTAACCTTTTTAAAAGCAAGTCTCTGCAACTTAGGGAGCTCCTCAATCAAACGAGCTTTGGTTCGTCGAATCTCCGCATTCATAGCAACGGCAGTTGCCCTGTTCTTCTCTGTGGCGGCCCCCTCTGATTTCTGAAAAACCGACGGTAAACTAAAAATCATATAATTTCCAATAATAGAACAAGTTAGAATTTCCAATTCTTCAATTCTCAGTTTGTGGCACACCAAAAGCAGAAACCTCTGCTCAAAACGTAGCCTCCTACCATTTCTGCCTTAACTAAAAAGTTTCTCAAATACCAAAATTTCAAAATTCGAACTTTTATCTTCTTCTCCTTTACCTTTACATAGATTTTCTCAAATACACAAACAGAGCATAAGGGTCCCCCCTTCATCCGCAAAGAAAAACATTAACAAAAAAAAAAAAAAAAAAGAAGCCCAGCAAGTACCCTCTACATAAAACATGAAGTCCAATGTTTCATATTGTTCAATTTTTAGCCTTTCTTTCAATTTTCGCAGCAACCAAACAGAGCGTGGAAACATGGAAAAGTCAAGACAACAACCCTTCTTTCATCCCACACCGCCACTAATAATACACACGGTCACACACAGAGACCTGTAGGGCTGCCGCGGCGTCGGCCTCGACGACGGTGTATAAACGAGCAAAAGCATCGTCCCCGGAAACATTTGCATCCTTGTGCTTATCAACGTCGTACTTGTCGTACTTCTGGCAAATCGCGTCGACCCGTGTAATTAAATCTCTAATACTCATTCCCTCTCAATTACGCACAGAATTTCTGAGCCGTGTCTCTGTATCTGTGAGTTTTTGTGGGGTTACTGGGTTAGGGGACGGAGTTAGAAAGAGACAGAGTAAAGTTATGGGGTTACGAGCTAATGGTGTTGACCGTTTAGACGTGAATATATCGTTTATAATCGACCTTCCCAGGCTCGCAGCGTTGACTCTTCGGAGTTTGGAGAACTGAGATGCTGTTCTGCAACAATTTTTTCTTTGTTCCGTTTAATTATGAGAAATAATTAAGTTATAAAGGAATTATATAAAAATTTTTTTATAAATTGACATGATTTAATATAATAAATCAGATTATAAAATTATTTTTTATATAAATAAATTTAATATATTATATAAAATCATATCAATTTATAAATTTATTTTTATATAATCTCTTTATATCTATAATAATTTTATATAATTATTGGCCGTTGGCACGGCATGTTGCCTAATCTTGGAATACATGCACACTCTCGAAATGAACTTCTCGCAAGTGGCTGATAAGTTTTTAAAAAACATCCTCTCATCCCGATGGAAAGTTATGAATGAAATTTTAAATTTCGTTTAGATAATTATAATGATTTAAGCATTGAAATAAAATATTTTAATACGGGCACATTTCAGTTGGCGTGTTGAGATAAGCTATATATATATACACTAGCGGTGGGATTATGTACTAAGCATGTTTGTCCTGTATTATTATAAAATAAATTACTCTAAAATATAAACATCTAGTATAGAAGAAGAAAATTTAATGATCAGATTTATGAGGATAATATAGCTTATTCCAGTTAAAAACTACTAATTCAAATGGCAATGAGTTTAACCAATCAATGACTCGAACCCAAAATCTTCAATATTATGAAATATTGATTTATCTGAATTATTGTATATTTTATACATCTAGAACCAATATATTTCAATTATTTCATGATATTATTATTGATTTTAGATAGAAAAATTGGCTAAGAGGCATATATTCAAGTTGTGATCTAAATTGATTAATAGGATGATTTATGCTTAATTTTATAACTTGTGATTTAATTGGATAATATTTCTTCACGTGCACAACACATCTTCGAGATTCTATTCTTTATTTTTAATTTTTTTTTTCTGGTTTCTAATTGTTTTAGGCCAATAAATGCACAACATTAGCCAATCAAAAATAGAAAAACAACGTCTTTACAAACAAATGAAAGACCCCTTCAATCCCATTGAGCACGTTTTACCCATTTGGCATTTCTAGATGCATATCAATAAAATATTCTCCAGTATAATTCAGGAGAGACTCAAATAGATTAAGCACATGAGTTGCAAAATATAAAAGTAAAAGGAAGAGTGGGCTGGCGGAAAAAAAAATAATAAAAGCAACAACTTTACTTGAAAAAAATAAAGTTTTGTGCAAGGGCATTGATGGAAAATAAAAATGTCAAATATAAAATACTATTCATTACTGTTTATATATCTATAACCTCTTTTAAATATAAGGAGATATATGCACCTATGGCAGAAATTTATATGTATCTTGGATTTTTAAATTTTGGACAAGTCTTGGGATTTATTTCTTGTTAAAATTGATTATGACGAATGAGAGATAATGGATCGTATTATGATTCCAGTTTAAAATGAACTCAACTCAAAGCTAAGTTTTCTAAAGTCCCTATTCATACTATTATTGTTCTATCTTTAAGAACATAAAGGAGTGTTGTACACATTTTCTATAGACATAGACCGAAGAAAATGAAGAACAATACACATGATTAGAAGCCTAGAGTCTCTTTGCTTTAATTCTTGTATTACATTTCTGTCATTTTTATTTTTCAATTGAAGCTTTGAAAACAAGACAATGGTATTGCAAAATGAAAAATAGACCGCGGGTTTACCAGAGATATAGAAAATGATAAAGACGACATAGGAGAGGAATGGAGAGAGATTAAGGTCTTATTTAAATTTAGAGATAATTTTATTTTATTTTATCTCATTATTATAATTTTTTTAAATTCTCACACGAAATATAATAAATTGTTTAATTTTTTAAAATTTTAAAATAATAATAATCTTAAAAACTAATATTTTAATAATATTTTATTCAATTTATTTATTTATTTTTTCAATTTATCTTATCTTACTGTTTAAATCAGTAAAGTGAGTGAAAATGAAATGCTAAAGTGAAGTCTTCTTCTATTTCTCTCTCTCTTTTTGCATTGCTGCCGGCCTCGTTTCTAATTTCTTTTTCCTCATTTATCATATTTTAGTCTTATTTTGCATTTAATGCCTTCAGAATTGTGTCCTTGTCAAATCAATACTCTACGTCGCCTCCTTTCTTTTATTTCGTTGAAGTGCATTATGATGTTATTCTCGACAGTTTAACGCGTTATAAAATCCGTTACACTTTATATATATAAAGATTCTAAAATTTCCGCTGGGGACTCCGCTGGCCTATAATGTTTTTTATATGTGTTTTTTTAGTTTTTTGTTTTATATAAATATTTTTAATAATTTTAAATATTTTAAAAAATAAAATAAAAATTACAATATCATTAAAAAATATTTTCTTAATTATAAAGTAAACTAAAAAATTATAATTTTTTTTATTTTTTATTTTACTTCGTGATTAAGGAAGTATTTTTTAATGATTTTTTTTACTTTTTGATTAAAGAAGTGTTTTTTAATAATATTTTAAATTTAAGAGAAAAAAGCTAGAGTCCCGCTGAAAATTTAAAACATAATTAAAAAACACTTCATTAATCAGAAAGAAAAAAAATCATTAAAAAATATTTTTTATTTTACTTCGTGATTAAAGAAGTATTTTTTAATGATTTTTTTTTACTTTCTAATTAAGAAAGTATTTTTTAATGATATTCTAAATTTATTTTATTTTTTTAAAATATTAAAAAGTATTAAAAATTTATATAAAAAATAATTTTTTAAAAAATATATGAAAAAAAACACTACACCCTAATGGGAGCCCCCAACCGGGACTGTAGCCCTACCCATATATATATATATATATATAATATATCTATATATAAGAGCCGTGACTCGTGCTAGTATGAGAGTGGTGACCAATAAGGTTAATTAGTTTATTTTTTATTTTTTATACACTTAAATATTTTTTTTAAAAATAAAAAAATTTACAGACTTATTTAAAAATACTTTCTTAACAATTAAATAAAAATATAAAAAAATAAAACATTAATTGGTGACTTTTGTAGTGCTGCATCCTCGATGGATGCAACATTTTCCTATAAAAGAACTTATATTTAATAGAATATATATTTATATGTGTGTGTAAGTGTGTTTATGTACGTATGTATGTGTGTGTCTATATGAAAGAATTGACGAGTATAAAATAAGAATTAATCTTTGCATCATCCTACACATCATATACCATAATTTTTTTTTTTTTATTTGTTTCTCTTATTAAATGTGTATTATATGGATGATGAATAAAAAAATATATATGTTTAAAGAAGAGTAAAATAAAAAAATTAAAAAAAATAAAAAAAAATAAAAAACACATTGGTGTGTGGTGTGTAGGATGATGCATAGCATTGCTCATAAAATAAATATACATTGAAGACATTAAAAAAAATGTAGTGATTTACCGTTAACAGATAATACTAAAAAAAATCACAAACTTAAGTTGAGCTACACACAAAAGAAACTGAAAAAACAAAAGAGTTGAGAAACTTTAAAATAATGAGATATGAAAAGCAAGAGAATAAAGAGAACATATTTAAAGTTACAAAAAATAAAAATAATATAAATGTTTTTAGATTTTAAAATTACATAAATTTCATCTATATTTAAAATCTATAAAAAAAAAATAAACTCAAGAATTTATAAAATTACCATTAAAATAGTCTGGAACGAAATTCAATCTGAAATGCAACTTCCGGTCAGAATGGTCAAAATTGATCGGAATAGCCGAATAGGCTGGAATAGACCTAAACTTGGAGTGAAACAAAACGAAGAGGTATAAAGTACCTCCAACTACACCGGAACGGAAAAATCTCAATCGAAATGATTGGAACGAAACGAAATACAAAGCTATGGTTTTGAATTCAGTATGTTCAATTTATACCACTTACCCCCGAAACCATTACCCACTATTTTGGGTTACAGATACTTTTATGCATGATATTTATACATTTTACTTTAATTTAAGCATTTGTACATAGTTATAAGTTACGATATTTTAGTACTCACATCGCGTGTGGACCAAACTCTCTACAATAAGTATAGGCCAACATTTTTTATTATGTGGCTCTGATTTGACCTAGTATTATAATAGGGTTTTAAAGTTTGAACCGTGATTTTACACTCTACCTAATTTAATTAAATATTTTACTTGTTGGGCTTAATTATTAAGAAGGCCTAGTCCGAGTTAGGATATAACTTAAATAATTAAATTTACTAATTTCAATTAAGTTAAACTTTCGGAATAAATAGTGATTTTGTAAGATTTTATTTAAATGATATGCAATGTAAGTTAAAACAATATGATGGAAGTAAGATAAGAATGTAGTATATAACATAAGTCATATATGAAATCCTGGTTACGTTACTTAATAAGGAGAGCCTCGTCCACACATAAGGTGAGTATTAGAATGTAAGTTAAATAATTAACTTTAGTCTCATCCTTTAACCTAATTTTTTTTTAATATAAATGGTGATTTATAAATAATTGATTTAAAAATTTATATGCAATACCACAACATAATGTATTCTAATAAGAATAAGATAAGAGAGTGATATGTAGTACAACTCGCATAAGAAATTCTGGTTAAACAACAAATCTAGCAATGTATTAGTTTAAATTAAATTATATTGCATTTATGACAATTCTAATTGTATAATTTTAGGACTATTGTAAACTAATTTTTTCTTTCAAAATATTAGTTCTAAGAAGGAAGTTATTACAAACTAATTATGTACATTCTATTGAGAACTGCTACTATGTTATCTGAGTTATACCATTCACTTTTGTCCTATTGACGTGGTACCATCACTTGGTCACTCACGATTTTTAAAAATATATATATGTATTCAAAATAAAATGGCATTCGAAAATACAAAAAGAGAAAGATAAAACATTAGGTTCCTTCTACTCATTTTATATTTATATTTTTAATTTTTTTAATATACAAGTTAGGATGCTAATAGTCTCATTGGCATTTTATAAATAGATCAGGTATTCTAAATATTTCCCACTCATCTTGAAATCCCACAATTCTCAATTATTTATGGATCCATCTTGGAGTATTGAATCATACTGTATATGAAAATTATTCTGATAATAAATTCGATATGATTACAACAATGACGGTAGAACAAGAATGAAGGGCTAGCAATGGAGCCTCTAGTTCACATCATCGTCTTGCTCAACATTGTACGTTCATCCGAGGTGATCCATTGGATAGCCATCAATGCCTTTTCTATGATTACTTTGTTCAACGACCAATATATCCTCCCAATATTTTTAAGAGGAAGTTATGAATGAGCCGTGTTCTATTTTTATGCATTCATCTTGCAATAGAAATTTATGATGATTATTTTATCCAAAAAAGGCATGCGAGTGGAAGGCTCGAATTGTCTTTTCTTGAGAAGATGATTGACCAATTAGGATGCTCACATATGAAGTAATGGTAGATCTTATGGATGAATATTTAAAGAAAGCACTGCACAGTTGAATATGAAAATTTTGATAAGGTGATCGTGATAATTTTCTTTGATGAGTACATGAAATCTCCAAACAACTGTGATATAACATGATTATTAGATGTTGGACAATGGTATGAATTTTCAAGAATATTAGAGAGAATTGATTGCATGTACTGAAATGGAAAAATGGTCATAATGTTTCAAAAGTATATACTCTAGTCATGTAAATGAACAAACTATTATTTTGGAGGCCGTTGCATCTTACGATCTTTAGATATGACATGTTTTTTTTTTTTTTTTTACCTGGGTCTCATAATGACAACAGCGTACTAGATCGATCTTTTGTATTTGCTGCATAGGTCCAAGGTCGTGCTCATTTGTGCAACTACTCAATTAATAGTCATGAGTATATAATGGGATGCTATCTTGTTGATGGTACATATTATTCTTGGGTAATTTAGTAAAAGCAATTCTTGCTCCACAAGAAAATAAGCTAAAACATTTTGCTATAGCCCAAGAATCAACAAAGAAAGATTTGAAATGTGCATTTTCATCTATAACTCAGTGCAGACCAATTCATTTACAAATAAATGGATGATACTCCCCATGAACCAGCTTCACAAGATTGTATACTTAAATTTATTAAGTTCATTGAGTAAAATCGTTGTATTAGACACAGAGGAATTCGTTATGAACTTCAAGCTAACCTCATCGAGCATTTATGCAATATGCATGGCCAATGATAGTTTTACTATAATTACAAGTAGAGCTTTTATGATGTAATATTTATATTTTGGGATTTGTTTTTTGAGAAATCAAACAATCATTTGTATAGACTTAATAAATTATAGAGTCATCAATTACAACAAGAGTAGCCACTAAGATTAGACACTAATAATATTAGCAACATCAATTACTAAACAAGTAGAAAGAAAATCAAGAGATTGTTGCCACCAATGAAGAGTATCATCCACAAAACAAGTATGACGCACCAATAGATGTGCAACTTCATTCTCTTGTCTACCTACGTGAATAATTTCTATACTTTGAAAACAAGACAACAAGGATTGAATCTCAGTAATTAAAGGACTATGGTTGGAAAATTGTGCCTAATTTGAACGAATAGCTTCAACAATAAGTAGAGAATCCCTTTTCGCGAATCAAATCTAAAATGCCCAAATGAAGAACCATTTGCAACGCTCGCAAGGCAGTAAGAGCCTCAATGTCTTCCACTACATAAAGGTCATCTTCCTTTCGAGACATAGCCATAATCAAATCACCCCGCTCATTATACAATATAGCTCCAACACCAGATTTGTGCATAGAATGGAAAATAGCCCTATCAAAATTAAGTTTCGATTTCCCACAAGCTGGAGGTAACCAACAGAGTTTATGAAATTGCAAGTGGATTTTCTTAGCAGTATGTAGTATGTAAACTCTAAAAGCTTTCCACATAATCAAGACTATTATCAACGATATTAGCTACCAAAAGATCCGTAGATTGAAAAAACTTTAAGTTCCAATCTTCCATAATTCCCAAGCAACTGTTAAAAATCTCAAAATGATAGAACTATCATCACAAATCATAATCTTCTTTAATTAGATCAGAAAAATGAGAACATGATGCAAAACTAAACCTGTCCAAATCAAAATATTGTACCCATGTATGCCTTACAATGGAGCAAGCAAATAACACATTGAGAGCATCCTCCATAGCCTCCTGACAAAAATCACAAGTTCTACTAGCAATGATATGTCTAGCAAATAATTCTTGTTTAGTGGGCAAACTATCTCGACAAGCTCGCCACGTAAAATTCTTCAATTTATTAGGATGATATAAATTCCAAATAGATTTCCAGAATGACTTGGCAGCAAGAACAAGAATTTATTAGGATGATATAAATTCCAAATAGATTTCAGGAATGACTTGGCAGCAAGAACACTAACACTAGACCCAACTCCAACAACATTACTAAGACTCAAAGCTACATGATAAGTTGTTTTGATGCTAAACAACCCATTCCTAGAATACAACTTCATAACAAATGGTCAGTATTTCCAAGCAAAGGTAACGGAATATTCAAAATTACATTAACCTCAAAAGGGAGAAAAATATGTCGTATCAAATCAACATTCCACCGTCTAGGAGAAGAATTGTCCAAAAGCTTACTAACATTGTTTCTAGTGTCAGAGTATTGCATTTAATGAGTACCTGTTTACTAGGAGAATGAGGTACCCAATTATCAACCCTAAATACGGATCTGATTCCCTTGCTCATCATCCAGATATAGCCTGTCTCTAAAATTGATTTAGCATCATAAGTACTCTACACAAAAAAAGGATTAGAACCCACAGTCAAAGATAAAAAATCACAATTGGAAAAATATTTAGCCCTGAGTACTTTCACGTTATCCCTACCAAGATTTAGCAATCATACTCTCCAAGTCCCTGCAAAAAACCTTAGGCAACATAAAACAACTCATGGTATAAGTTGAAATTGCTTGCACAACAACCTTAATAAGTATTTCACGTCTTGCCTATGATAAAAGTCACTCTTTAACGTAAAGTATAATATTTTAAATGACTAACAAATGAAGGTAAACCAAGGTATTTAGCATGGTGTTGAACAGTTTGCACTCCCCAGCTTGCCTTAACAGCTTACACAATATCGACCTTAGTGTTCTTACTAAAAAATAAATCAATTTTTGCCTTGTTAACTTGTTGCTCAGAAGCTTCTCCATAAGCTGATAAAACACACTGAATATAATCATTAACAGAAATTGTAGCTTGACTGAAAATAATGCTATCATTGGCAAAAAAAAAATAAAAAATAATTTGTGGAGCCCTGTTACAAATACAAATTGCCTTTATTAGGCCAAGTGTTTCAACTTCTCGCAACATTAAAGAAAGCACCTCAACAAAAAAAAAAAAACAAATAAATAAGAAAAAAAATGGCATCCTTGTCGCAGCCCAAGAGATTGGTGAATAACATCCATTGGAACTCATTGAAGAAGAACTCGATAAGAAACTGACCTTAGTAGTCGTAACAAGATGAACAATACATGCATGAAAACCCATTGTTTGCATTACATACTCAAGAAAATTCTATTCAACCCAATCATAAGCCTTACTTATATCCAATTTAATAGACATATAGCCTGTGCGACCTTGTCTCCTCCATCGAATAGTATTCACCGTCTCAAAGGCCACCAAAACATTATTCATAATCAAATGCACACTATGTATCTGATATCATAACAGGTAAAACAGATTTCAATAGATTAGCAAACACCTTTGCAACAACCTTATAAACCACATTACAGAGACTTATTGGCCTATAGTCTTTATTATGGTAAAGATTTTTTAATTTAGGAATCAAAACAAGATAAGTCTGATTTAGCTTAGTAGGTGGAGTACCAAAATTTAGAATATCTAAAATAGTATTAATAACTGTTTTGCTACAAAATGCCAGTACTTTTGAAAAAACAAAGAAGGAAGACCATCCGGACCTTGAGCCTTGTGAGTGTGCATTTGAAATAAAGCTACCTTACTTTCTTCATTAGTAAAAGCATGAGTTAGCATTTTCATAGAGTCACTAATTGATGACTATACAAATCTCAGGATAAAGTCCAAATTAGTTAGATTTGTCAATACAAATAACTCAAAAAAATAAGTAGTGATAACATGTGCTAAATTAGATACTTCTCTATAAATACTCCCGATATCTGTAAGACAAGTAAGATGAGAAATCAGATTACGGCGCTGTCTCTGTCAAATAAAAGGTTGGGCTGACCACGGGCTGTAGGAGTTTTTTAGCAAGAGCCCAACTTTAGTGGCCTTGAGTTTTGGCCAGCGGCGCCCAATAATAACCGAGAACAATTATCAACCACTAATTCCTCTGGTGCAACCGTCTCTCCTAACTTCTGGCAATTTGTAACCACCACTTCCGACAATGGCTCACCAGAAACCACTACCCCATCAGGCGCCAATGATAGACTGCAATTGGGAATTGATGCATCAGGTGAATGCATCCCATAATTTAGTCTGGTCGGCATAGTCACATCCACTCGTGGTCAATTCTGGGAGGAAGGCCCCTTACACGCAGCCAAGATCCATATGAAAAGTCAAAATTGACAAAATCATCCTGATTGCTTTTCCAAAGGACACAATCTCTGTCCCCATGATCCAATAGTCCACAGCAATAGCAAAAAGATGGAAGAGGTTCACATTTTAATCCTACCCAAACAACACTCTAAAGTATCTATAGTAACACGATTCCTTTGAGGTATGGGTTTGCTAGTATCCAAAGATATTCGAACTCAAACAAATTCGCTCCAACCGGGAGATTTTTCATGAATATCAACTTCCTCTATAGAACCTAATGTTTCTACAATTTTGCGCATTGTACAGGCATTCATACCTCTCAGTGGAAGATTGAATACCAATCTAAAAAGAAGCAAATAATAGGGGATCTTGGACAATTGAAAACTACCATCATAATATGCAAGACAACCAAATTATTACCGAATGTCCACGGGTCATTACATATAACTCAAACTTTCTCATAAATATTAGAGAATTCAGCCAACAAAAGTTTTTCCCCATATCACAAATTCGGAAGAGAAGAGATGGTCTCTAGATATTCTTCATCATATATTTGGATGCTTTCTTATGAAAAAATTTAATTGTCAAAAGTTTGGAAAGAATGCATTTGTCCGAATACACAACCGAGTTGAAATCTCAAATGTCATGAATATCATACTTGGTAAATATAGCATATTATACAATTTGAGACTCAGCCTCAGCCAATAACGTGGGGACCTCCACCATAATTCAATCAGTAATAACCTTTGGCTTCTATGATTGGGTAAAGACAAGTAGATTCAATTTTGATTTTTTCTTAAGGCAATGTTTTGCTGGCACGAACAAAGAACCACTACGAACAAATTGAGATTCACCAAACTTATCCTAATGAAATCGTACTTAGTAATAAGAACCTTAATTCGTTCCATCTACTTCACTAAACTATATATACCAAACTCTACAAAAATTACGAACTGTATTTTCAGAAATCACAAAAATCACTTGCACTTAAAAACACAACCTGGTTTATGGGGAGTTACAAAAATAAAGACCTATTCCAGAGATTGCAAAAGCAAACGATGATGAAAATTAAAAAAAAACCCATACATGAATTACAACCCAAAATCTGTAACAACAATTGTTGCCCAACCACACTAATATTGTCCAACAATAAATGTATTTCCAACATGTGTTGTTGCCCAACCACTAAAACAGTCTAAAAAGTATTCCATAACAACATCAAAACCATAACAATAGTCCAAAACAAGTTAAATAACAATTGCACACCTCCAAAATGCTGAGATGGAGATGGAGATGAAGACCTATTCTTTGAAGTCTCAAATATTTCTTTTTGAGAATTTTAGAAATACTCTAACTAGATTGCATTTATGCTAGCAAAACCCAATTTTATAATTTTCATTTTGATTTTTCTCTTCTTAAAATGTATTCATAGCTACCATTCTTCACCTTACTTACCACTTGTCTTCTCTCCATCATGCATATGGTTCTGTCGTTGTTCATGCGACAGGTATCTTTAAATTCGTTGGATGAAACTTCTTGGCCCTTCCTCTTTTTCTCTTTTCTTTATCAACCTTCTTGCTTAGAGGTCTCTCCTAACCGATCTTGACGTTCTCATTTATAATGTTGTCTCTTAGTAGAGTCAACTCCGGAATAGCTTAACCTTTCCAAGATAGTTTTCGACTCGTTAACAATTGTGACATATTGATTGCCATTTTATTCTAGCAGTATTCCATAGTGTAGTTGGCCTTTTGCATCTCTTTGTACATGATTTTGGCCTTATCAATCTAAAAAGGCCAAGTGAGCATGTAAGTATGCAATTTGTTAAAACACTTTTAGAATTAAAACAATCAGAAATTTATACATTGTCTTGTTCTATGATACCACTTAGATGCAATGATTTTATTTGGGCTACAACAGCACAAAACTTATTTACGCATTTTTGGATCGAGAACCATCAATTGGTCAATGACACAACAAAACATTATAGGCTGCTAAGTTTTTTTATACTCATTGTAATAAGTATAAATTCTACTATTAGGGTGTTGTTAATACTTTGTTCACCACTTTATAAGAGAATCGTAAAGAAGAGATTTTCATTAAATAGTGTGTTTATCATTGAAGAGAATATAACTTTGCAAGATAAAACAAACAACCATAAAAAGTACTAAATGTATACTTTTAAATGAGCTATTTCTAACAAACTATAGTAGATTAGACAATCTTGACAATAATAATAATAATAATAATAATAAACAAACTCTAAAACAACACTTGTATAAACAGTCCATAAAAGGTCTTTTCATTTTATCAAGGTGCAGCAAACTGTGGGCTAAACTATAACAACTCCAGCAGCAATTTCATAAAATCTGTAAGTATATTTTTCTTCAATCTAGGTTTATGGTCATAGTTTTATGTACAATATAGAAAGAAAAATAATAAAGAGTGAGTAAACGAAAATACTAGTATAGTTAAGTTGCTCTGAAGTAGTTTCATAAAGGACCAAAGACTTTGGAAGGTCATTAAAATGAGTCATATATATTGCTAGAACTGGAACTCAGTACTAGTTTCATATCTTGAATAACACAAAGATGACTTTTTAGACAAATGCACAAGTGTCCATAATTTTGGACAACTTTTAGTGCACTACTTGACAACCATTTTTAACATGATATCCTTATTTTACAAGAGCTTTGATGTAGCGAACTGTGGATTAAAAACAACCACATGTAGTTTAATAAGAACTTAAGTGTTCTAGCATGTTTGAAATGGTTCCAAAAACCAAAACCATACACAAAACAAGAACAAATCGAAATAGAGACACCAAGCTTTATGTACAAACCAAATTGAAACGCAAAATAGAACAAAATATAGAGGCACACAGATGTAATACAATTTCGAGAGCCACACTAAGCTTCATATCATACAACTTCATGTACATGCCTTGCTTTAAACCACTAAAATCTAATAACAATAATTATAATAGGGATTTTAGAAGATAAAAACCATCAACCCAATAAGGACTCTCGTTAGAAAACCCTAAATCAAATAACAAACACAACCATTTTGTCCAAGGAATCGAATGCAAAATCAGACACAATCTTGATTAAAATACCAATGTTCAAAATCATAATACAGGTGAGAATCGAACACTACCTAGGTTAGGATCAAGATTATTTCCTATGTTTATAAGTTTTGTGAGGGATGAGAAAGAGAGTGAGTGAGAGAAATGATTAGACCACAAAAACATTCAAAAATGGATTACACAACAGAGGGAACAAAGGACAAGTTAGGTCTTGTCGAAGGCCATACTTGCTCAGTGGTGGCATCACAAAGACCACACAATGCTATTGTGGGTGGTGTGGTGGTGATAGACAATCAAACTTGTTGCCAGAAATGTAGGCAAATAAGGGGCATGATGGTTTGATTACAAGGTGGACTAGTTTTTCGAATATTGTCGGTTGAGGATACGTCGGTGACATAGGTGATGATGACAATGGTAAAGTCAAGGTGGAAATGAAGAAGGATAGATGCTGATGGTGGAAAACTTTAGCCTCTGGTGAAGGTGAGGAGATCGAATTGCATGGGTGGTTTTAGTTTGGGGAGTCAGATTGCGGGCAAAAAATTAAAAATTTAGAGAGGAAAAAATAGGGTTATGTTGGATGAAATAATCATAAAAAATGAAATGGTCTTGTTATAGTAAAGGTCATATTTGTTTATCCCAAATGTGTTAGTGTAGCTCAAAAGTTGGTTGAGTTTATGTTGATCCAATATAGTCCGAATTTAAGCCTCGTTAGCTATTTATAGGCTTCACTAGCATTTGACTAAACCAATGCTAATCCTCTAACCAATCTAACTACATTTAGCCATTTTGGTTTGAGATCTGGTCCTCTTTCCTACGAGGATGCTTTTTGTTCTATTTTTTATTCATTTTTTTATATTTTTTATTACTCAGATTTTTTGTCTGATTTTTTGTATTTTTAACTGTTTTTTAATTTATTTTTTAAAAAGAAAAGAAATTTCGAACTAAAAATTAATCCATAATTTTAACTTACAGTGTTGACCCTGCCCATTCAAATCAATTAATATCGAAGGAGAACCTACTTCTAACGGTAATTTTTCATTTAGTTCCTGATCATATTACTCTATACGTTTGACACTAATTTCAATTGTAAGATAAATATTACAAACTAATCTCGAACAATTCAAAGATTCAAGTGACTAAAAAATAAAGGTTATCTTAAATGGGTCTTGATTGGGCAAAAACGTCTGAAAAATATTTATCAATCAAGGATCTTACTCGAATTTAGAATATTTAAGAAAAGTAAAAAAAATCATCTCTTTTTTAATAGCGCATAGGCCAACCTAAAAAAATACTTTTTGGTAATTTTCTGGAATTTCATTCGAATATGCCTAATTTATTTTAATGAATATTGTGAAGTTTGTGCATGAGTTGTCATTTTTTTATTCTTTACTGTGGTTTCAATTTTATCTTATTATTATTATTTTTTTAAAAATGGTAGTATTAAATTATTAATGCACAATAATTTAGGTTTTAATTTTTAATACATTTTAATGTTTGGTCAAGACATGATTTTAATTTAGGTTTTAATTTTTGGAGTTGGCAATAGTTTAAATTTGGGTTCTGGTTCTGGTTTTCATTTATACCTTATTGTTTTAATAATAAATGGCCTGCAACATACCTAATTATCATCAAAATCTTTAATACATCTAATAAAGTCTTGTGATGTATTCATTCCATCCATTTTATCCATATAGATCAATGGAACAAATTCTATCTATTTCTTTAATACCTTTCCTCACATGGTGATGCGAGGAAGCGATGGAGATGCTCTCTTCATGTGTGTTATTGTTGTGTTGGGGGAGGAAATGGCAAACCCTAGATGTTGAGAGGGGTATTTCATCACTTCCAACACATCGCATTGATTTTTTTTGTCACATATTTTTTATTTTTAAAAAATGGGTTCGATTTGAAAATGGTTTCAAAACTAGCATGCAAAAACATTTTTAAGCATGAGAATGAGCTTTTTGAGAAGATTTTGAAAGTGGTTACCAATTAAACATATATGATCAATTCTGACATGAAGATGAGAGTAATAACCTAGCACCACTTGTAGAAACTTCACCATCATTGTGTCAATCTAAGCTTATGTTGTAATGTTAACTCCTAGATTTATACCACTAATTATATTTTATTCTAGTAATTATTTTTTTAAAGTCTTTTACTCATCATCATGTGCTAGTTCCTTGTTGTATCTAGATTTATTTTAAGAAATCGAATTATGTATGGTTTTCATCATAATTACTATTTTATAAAGGAAACATTTGATTTGTAGAGAGATCTCATAGAAGTAATGTCGATGTAGTTTGTTATGGGATATTATATTATAAAGTTATTTTATATATAAAATAATTCTAATATATTACATTTATTACCCACATCAATTCATAAATTTTTTATTTATAAAATCCGTTCATAAATCTAGTAATTCATTTAAATAAACCAAGAAAAAGCAAAAGAAAAAAAGGTTGAAAATTTTGTGAGGAATGAAAAAAGTAACTTGACAAGAATAAGGAGAAGTTTGAGGGGTGAGATAAGATGAGAATTTTGTAAATAGTAGTAAGATAGTTTGTGAATTAATAGTGAGATATTTTGAGTTAGATGCGGTTTGGATAGTAAAATGAGATGAGATGAGATGATTTAAAATGAAAGTTGAATAAAATATTGTTAAAATGTTATTTTTTAATATTATTATTGTTTTGAGATTTGAAAAAGATGAATTGTTTATTATATTTTATATGAAAATTTGAAAACAGTCATAATGATGAGATGAGATGAGATGATTTTAGATGAAATTTAAATAAAATATTATTAGAATATTATTTTTTAATATTATTATTGTTTTAAAATTTGAAAAAATTGAATTTTTTATTATATTTTGTGTGAAATTTAAAAAAAATTATAATGATAAGATAAAATGAGATGTGATAAGAAACGTATTCTACAAAAAAATTATAAAATTAAAATTTGTTAAAATATAATTTTTTAATATTATTTTTATTTAGAGATTTGAAAAAGTTAAATTATTTTTTAATTTTTATTTAAAAGTTTAAGAACGTTGTAATGATTTATTTAAAAAAATTATAATAATAAATTTAAAAATATATATATTTAAATGATATTTAAAAAAAATTAAATAAGATAAAATTAGATTATATGTAAATTTTAATATAAAATATTTTTCCAAACAAGCCCCGATACTTTCTTTGAGCTTTACCGGTCGTAGTTAAACCTAACTCAGTACCTTTACATTCGAGAAGATTAGCCAACTAGTTTCCTACTTTTACTTCTCTTCTTTTCATAAAAAAGAAAAAGAAAAACAATAATCAAAATAATGATTTAAATATTAAATATATAAAAATAAAAGTCTTTGTAATATATATTATTTATTTAATAAATATTTAATATTATTAAATAATATTTATAACCTATCAAATCATAATTTAAGATTCGAAAATGAAACAATATATATCCCTTCCGTACATCGAACCCTCGAAGAAACTCATCGCCGCATGGCACGTGACTCTCGCGGTCCTCACTAGCGCGTGGTTCCAACATCCTCATCTTCAATCAACCCGACCGAACCAGCTTGACGAGTACAAGTCAACCGGAATCTGAACTCTTACGTTTAGTTTTCTTTTACAATCTCATTTCTTAATCACCCACTAAACAAATTATTATTATCCTATAATCCCTTTAAAGCCAACTGTGTTTTTTTCCCATCCGCGCTGTGCGGGAAGAATCACCAAAAAAATATATGGGTTTCAATTCGATTCGTTGCTTCAATTCGATTCTCAGTCTTTTCATTCTTTTTTCTTGTATTTTTGGCCTCTGCTATATGTACGACGAGCTGGGTTACAACAGCTTCACTCTCTCCAGCTTCAGTTACCCTCGAACGACGCTCAGACCCTTTGATTTACGTTATATTAGAGGTGCGCAAACCAGTTCTTGATGACCCTTTTGAGTATTTCGGCCACTAATTTTGTTCTGAGCTATATCAGTGGGGTTTAAATTAATAATGAATGACCCTTTTGAGGATTTGACCGATAAGTTTGATTTTTCATTGGTTCTTGAAGAATTTTGGGGTGTACTGATTGGTGGGTCGCCGTAAAAGAATTGAATTTGATGATGGATTTGTGGAATACGTTTTTTTTTTACAAGTAATTTGTGGAATACGGAGAAGTGTTTACATGCTCTTTGCTGTTTTATGCGTATGCCTCCAGTGTTATGGTTATTGTTTTTAAGTTGAAGTAATTTGGTGATTATTTCTTACTTGAATGCTCGATTGCTGATTACCATTGATGGTATAATTTTGTCTTATTGCGTTACAAGTAGCAGTCGTAACGGAGGTGTAACATAGGACGTTTACATTGTTTAAGCTATAAATTTGACGTGCTGATTGCAAAATTAAGTACCATTGCTTTATCCAACAGTCTTAGAAGCAAGGTTTGGCCTGAATGTAACGTCAGTACTCCATTGAGATTCTGCTTTCTGTCACGGTATTTGGTACTGGAGTATATGCTGCTAACCAAGTTCAATTTTCATTGGGGGGTTCATGACCAAATTGATTGTTTCAGTCTCTTATTAAATTCGATAATGAGTTTGTACTTCACATGCTTTCACCTTGTTTCCTTCCTCCTTACTATAGATGGGCTGAAGCTTGCTTCCTGTCATCAAATCCAGAAGAAATCGAACCTAGTTACTGAAATATTTATTCAAGATGTTAACACTAATATTGTCTCCTTTATTTATTTCTTTCTTATTTTTTATGGAAAATTTACAATTTGTACAATATCTTACTGGTTTTGCTGTTTTTCCCTTGTTCCAGTTGATTTGCCATCATGGTTCTCTTCCATGTCTATAGCATTGAACTCAGACGTCGAGCTTGTAAGTGTGCTTATCAAGTTTGAATAATTGATAGGATTTTTTCAGTATTCAAACGTCTCCATGATGGCTAATTCCTGGATATGAGTTTTCTTCTGCAATTCTGCTACATACAGTCACTTTTGCATACTCTTTACGCACTCCACTAATGTGATTGGCTGCATCACTTTTGTTTAATTTGACGCAGCCAATCACATTAGCTTAGTGCGCAAGGAGTACCAAAAAATGACTGCACATAGAGTTTTTGTTTCTTCTGATATATAATGTATATATATATATATTAAACATATAACAAAACTATACCATGCGCTCGTCTGATATTCCCAAGTTTTTCCTATTACTCATGTCAGTAATTCTGGAGTCTTTGTACTCTTCTTTTCACCTAATATAGAATTACATCGTGCTTCAATAATCTGTCTTTAGAATGAAGGCAATTGTATAAATCAATTACAAATTTAATGCATTGTGAGTTGTCATTTGCTTATGGTCCAATTTGTTCACAGGATGCTGTAAGCCTAAAAAAGGCTCCTGAAAGTGCACTACCAGTAATTTGCTTCAGAGATGGCAGCCCACCACTGCCAGATGTCTCAAACATTTTTCTAAATAATTCTGGTAATTCAGGCGAAAGTGACCTAGTAGAAATCTAATTGAACCTCAATTAAACAAGAATTATGTTTGGTTTCTTTTTCTTGGTCCAAGTCTAATATGATTATTGTTGCAAGCCATTTTGAAAGATTTTCTGCTGTTGTAGTGTTATTTCTCCTTTCTAATGGCTCATTTGGAGGAATACAATCTCTTCAGAATGAGGAACAATGCTTTACTATGCAGAAAAATATCACAATGAAGTTGACAAATGAGCAGGTCAATCTCAAAATCTTTCGCATATTGTTATACCTTTTTTCTTTAATGCTAAAATCAAATCTTCTCACTCAATTTATGCTCTAATTAATTGAATTGGCATAGAGCCATGGTTTTCTATATATCTTTTGTTTTACTTGTATGCACTTTCTTGGAGGTTCAAAGTTTCACCAGTTTGGTGCATGGGAGAGTTTCACAATTGATTTCCTTGTTTTGTTTTTTATATCTGTTTTTCGCCAATTGTCTGGTTAATAAGATAATAAATAATGAATTATTCAGATACCTCCGGGAGCTTGGTATTTTGGTCTCTTCAATGGCATTGGGCCTACAAGGACACAATCAAAAATGGTATGGTTTATCACTTGCTCGTGTTTTGTGATATCTTTTCCCTTCCATATGCACTTTCTATGAACTTTTTTTCTGTGGCAGCTCGGAAGGTTGCTTCATCCACTAACTTGTCTCTTTGTTATATGCCATTATCTTGTGTATTTCACATCATAATAAATTAATTTAATGGTAGAAGCAAAATACCTCAGTTAAATAGTAGATCCTCTTTTTACTTTTTCTTTCCTGCCGTACTTTTTTTTTTTCTGGGCATCGGGTGTCTGGGAACCAAGGAAGACTTTCCTGCTGTACCAATTTTAAATCCCATGTACAAAAGGAACTTTTCAAACACTCGTGAGCTATGTGAGGAAGCAATTTCATTAATTAAATTATTTTAGAACTGTATTGATGGGAGCTAAATTTTGGAGCTGATTAATTATTCAGAATTCATAAGCCATTTTATTCATGATACCAAAAAGTTCTAATATTCTTGTTTCTAATGTGCCCTCTGATTTGTGCTAGAAATTTATATCTGAAACTTTGGCTGGCCTGCAACCTTTCCCAATCTAGTGGTTGTGCTAAATTTCAATGAATATTGTGCTATCATGAGATTCATGATGCCAAAATGATATACACATTACTATTGCTGATTTATTTTTTGAGCTCTTTTTAATCTGATTTCTTTCTCTTCTTCAATGAACAGTCTTGATATGTTAATTTTTGGCATTCATGAGTATTGCAATCATTTGAAATCTAAACTAGTGGTACTCTGATACTGCAGNCTTTAATATGATTTCTTTCTCTTCTTCAATGAACAGTCTTGATATGTTAATTTTTGGCATTCATGAGTATTGCAATCATTTGAAATCTAAACTAGTGGTACTCTGATACTGCAGATTGTCCGAGGCTCAGCATACTCCTTCAGTGCCAACATAACAGTGGAAGGATGTACAACCACAACAATGTGGGGCCAGTACTGCAACCAGACAGTTGATCAACTCTCATGTGTTCCATTAGACAGTTATTTTCCTGCAGGAGATTTTTCAGGAGTCAAGTCTTACAACCAAACAAATGAAAATATGTTTTCTTGCAAAAATAGTTTGGAAACATCTTGCCTTGGAGATGGTGAACCAAAAGTTTACTCATTGGATGTTGTCGGAGTGGCTGAAGAATTGACCATTATGGCAGCGGATATCAAGTATAATGTATCAGCAGCAAACAACAATGGGAATATAGGTGGAATTAATTTAATGTGTTTTGCTCGGCATGGTGCAATTCCATCAGCAACTGTGCATGATTATTCCAGTAAAATTACTGAAGCCCCTTTGTCTATTTCCTCGCCCAAGGTTGGCCGCTGGTATATTACTATTTTACCTGTTAATATTTCAAAAATACTTGGAGGGACTCAAAACACTGCTATGAAAGTTTGCTATTCAATGGAATCACAAGTGCTTCAATGTCCCATAGGGAAGGCTGGATCAAACTGTACATGGGAAAGATATGCCCTTCAGGTGCGATTGCTGATAGTATTGTTTTCTGCCTCTATTAAATTATGCGTCTTTATAATATAGACAGCTGGTATAATGGGATGAAAAAAATGTTAATGTGATTTCTCAACTTGTACTATTTGGTATGTAAAGGCCCAAGCATGTTTCTACATGGGGTTCCTACTTGGCTCATTTGCTAAGATCAGCAGGTAATTCATTTTTAAGTTGTTTGAGTTTATATATGGAATGGCTTGAAATGGCAGAATATGATGATTATAGAGCATTAGGTTATCATTATAAAACAAATAGAATCTGGATTCTAACTTGGATGTTTTCAAATAAGCATTTTCACTTCAGTTTCATTCTTTATAGGGGAATTCACGCTTTTCATTTATAAACTACCGCATGATTTTCGCTTTGCACTCTAACTGCATATAATTTTCAATTTGCACTCTCAGTTACGATCCAACTGTTAAGATGAATGGAAAATGGCTGCTAGCCACAATCTTTACGGTTATTAACTGAAAGTGCAAATTGAAAATATCGATAGTTTAGGGTGAACAATGATACTTTTGGTACTTTGGGATAGAAAATAAAAAACAGGTTGTATTTTGTGGGTGAAAAGTGTAATTCTCCCTTCTTTTTATTAATTTTATGAGGAGCTTATGCCTGTATAGTCGTATCTTTTCATGATGCTTGAAAAAAAATTTATTTGCTGGAATAACTTATTGACAAGCTGAGAATGGTTGTCTGCAGACAGTTCTCAGGAGAGATTCAAACCCATTTGAATCCTATTATCTGCCAGTCAGTGAAAAACTATCCTCGAATTCAGCCAATTTTCCTCTTGAACCCCTGGCAAGCAACTCCTCGTATGGTGGGAAACCAGATGATAGTTGGACTTTCTTTATTTTGGACATTCCTCGTGGTGCAGCCGGAGGAAATATACATATCCGACTAATATCAGATGCAAGGATAGATTACGAAGTATACACTAGATTTGGTGGATTACCGTCTCTAAATAACTGGGACTATTATTATGCGAACACTACAAGAAGTAGTGATGGCTCCATGTTTTTCAAGTTGTACAATTCCAGCAAAGAAAAAGTTGATTTTTATATTTTATATGCCAGAGAAGGAACTTGGGGTTTTGGATTGAGATATCTTAATACTAGTGGTAGTGCTTCCAAAGATCAAACTATCATGTCTGTTTCCCTCGAAAGATGCCCAAAACGATGCTCCTCTCATGGGGACTGCAGGGTTGCTTTTGATGCAAGTGGATTGACATCATACAGGTTTTTTTGTTCAGCCTCTTCCCCTTATTTTCTTAATTAATTGTATGTATATATATCTATAATATATATATATATATTGTTGGAGACTATAAGTGAAACTTCTTGATTAATCTCTTTGCCCAAAAGTATTTTATCAGCGTAGGGTTAGTTAGAATCTTTGCTTGGCCAGAGGATAATACTGAGACACAAGTGAATGAAACTTAAGCTCTTTATGTAAGTGTGTGTGTTTCTTAAAAAGTGAGTGAAAGAAATCAAGCTTTGTGAGAAAAGACAAAATTACTACCATGGGGAAGGCAATTGATTCAAGTTCTGGGTTATTTATATGTTATATCATACTTTCTTCTTTGTAAGGATTAAGAATGATTTCACATGACATAATTAAACAAGCATGTCTCATCCTTTAAATTGGTGGAATCTTTTGGTACATTATATGCCATATAATTTTTTTGATAGGTAATCATAGAAATGCTATTAATAGAAAAAGGAAAAGCCCAGGTACACAGGTAGTATACATGAGAAACACCTAGTTAGAGTTTACAATCGAAAGAAGGTCATGATATGCCAAATAATAATGTTCAAGTAAATGAGAAATTTCCTTAGTGTTGCGTATCTGAAGATCCACTTTTTTGGTTTTATTGGAAGCCTGCTGGACCTATGTGCTACACAAAGCAAGATGGTCCTCTCCCATCTATGAATCCCCCTTTCTCTAGTAGAGGGGATTTGATTCCAAATTTCTTGTGCAATGGTAAGAGACTACCTATTGAACTAGTTGAAACCGGAAAATCTCTTAATTTATTTACAAGTGAAGTTTTTATTGGGATTAATTCTTGTAATACCCCAGATTGAGTATAGAAAAGTGGTGAATAGGATCCCATATTGCTTGGGAGGAAAAATTTCTTGTGCTTTATAATGATTCCAAGGAGCTCCAAATGTAACATTGGCTACTCCAAATTGGAGTATAAGCCCGGATGCAGGTTGGGTGTTTCTTGAGTTGTTACATATGGATGTTAGAGACAATTCAACTAAAACTTGAGCCATACCACATATGATGGAATGGCCTGACAACAACGTTACAGATTAAGTGGGGAGATTGTAATACCTTAGACTGTGTATAGGAAGGCAGTGAATTGGATGGAACATTGCTTGGAGGAGAAGTATTTCCCTTTATGATGATTCTAAGTGGCTCTAATTGCAACATTAGCTAGTCCTTTTGGAGTATAAGTCCAGATATGCGGAGGGCGGGGGGGCAGTAGAGGAAATTTATTTCTTATTGTAGTTACAAATATCCTGTGGTAATTTGCCCTCGACTGTTGTTTATTTCCTCAGCTTCTTGTGCTTTAACAATAAGGAGTGTACTGCAGAGGAAATCTGGAAATTTTTTGTGTGCTCCCTACTTCAGTGGTTTTCAGCTATTGTGCTTAATGGAGGGTCTGCTAATGAATTTTTGTTTTTGTTTTCTGATTCTAGAATGTAATTAGGTGTTTCTTATGTATACTTTCTGTGTATATGGGCTTCACCTATTTTATTTGATGAATAAAAGTGTCTTTCTTACTTATAAAAAAAAAAAAAATCTTCCGTCTGGAAATTTTTTGTGTGCTCCCTACTTCAGTGGTTTTCAGCTATTGTGCTTAATGGAGGGTCTGCTAATGAATTTTTGTTTTTGTTTTCTGATTCTAGAATGTAATTAGGTGTTTCTTATGTATACTTTCTGTGTATATGGGCTTCACCTATTTTATTCGATGAATAAAAGTGTCTTTCTTACTTATCAAAAAAAAAAAAATCTTCCGCAGCTTCTGCTCCTGTGATCGAAGGCATGGAGGCTTTGACTGTAGCGTTGAAATTGTATCGCATCAAGGTAACGGTGGATATGGAGTAACATGAGATAATGTTTTGTAGTTGGCTATGATAATTTTAATATGTCCTTGGCTGTTATCAAACAAGTATTTATTTTGGTAAGTCTCAAAGAATTTGTAATGGTATTAGTACAGAGCTGAAGGTGACATGCTCTTAATCTTCTACCATATGATTTACCAAAACATCTACTTGGATATAAATTTTGTGCCAGGATTTGGTATTGCAACTCAATGGTTTTTTACTTGATTCACTTGCCTAAAACTGCTGTAGGGCACATATGGCAATCAATTTGCCTTATTGCATCAAATGCTGCGGCTGTACTTCCTGCATTTTGGGCCCTTCGACGGAAGGTAATGCGTGTTCCTATTTTTGGGATTGGATTAATTTAAACCTTCTTACTACAAAGGGTGTGACTTGATTTTGGTATTTACAAGAAGCCATTCTATTTTGTTGTATACAACAATGTCACTGCTCTTTTACAAGGCTTTGATGGTAGCATAGCTTGCGTATCCTCCAAAAGTAATCCTATTTACTGCTGTTGTAAGATTGTTTGACCCTGAATAAAAACACCAATTTAATCGAAGATGCGGACCTTAAGAAAGAAAGAAAAAACCTCTAGTGATTGGCTCAAGTGGTAAGGGTCTTGTTCTTGGTCTTGGAGGTATGCCCCCTCTAGATCTAAGGTTCAAACTCTTGGGTACAAACATGATTTTACTTTATCGGTGAGTTGTCGGCGCCTTACACGGGTTCGGGATTTAGCTAGGTAAAAAGCTATGATCTCTAGGGTTGCTCGTCATAAAAAAATGAAGACAGAAAACAGTGAACTCTTAGATAATGGAGGAAGTGAGGTCATGGATTAAATTCCTTAAGAGTACTGAGTTATCCACCTAACATCACAGGTTTCACAACATAATGGTGAGATTAGTGATATTTCAGAAGTCTAAAGGAGGTCAGTGATATATCTAGTGATATCAGGGGAGGTTATTCATAACTGATTTGCATGGTTAGTGGATAATAATTCAAGAATGTTCAAGCTATTCCAATCAACCAAATTAAAATTGACCCTTCATATTCATTACTATTGCCAAATGGACTATAATTTGTTTTATGCAGGCGTTGGCAGAGTGGGTGGTATTCACGTGTAGCGGAATTTCAAGTGGATTATATCATGCTTGTGATGTAGGCACATGGTGTGCGTTAACCTATAAGGTCTTACAGGTATGAGTTATTCCTGCACCATTTTTCTTTTTCATGGAACTGCAGTTTATAACTGGGGTAGGATGTATGAAGATTTGCTCATTGGTTGTACAAACTTGGGCAAATCATATTAAAATTGAGGATACAGTGGGATTCAGACTCCTTTGAAAAATACAATGGACAACAAGGGTCATTAAAGGCTTTGAAATCATTTGAGACAATGACAATCACCTTTGCTTGAGGTGCTTGGAACAAAACAGGTTTATAGTGGCAAGTGAGATCTAAATTATGCAAAATGCAGTAAATTTTCCGGCATGTTAATTCAAATGTCCTCCCTCTCTCCCACTCAAGAACTCTAAGTTAAGATGGTATTGATTGTTCAAAGGGTAAATGTTTCAGTTTATGGACTTTTGGCTCTCCTTCATGGCTGTGGTGAGTACTTTTGTGTACCTAGCTACTATTGATGAAGCTTTTAAGAGGGCAATACACACAGCTGTAGCTATTCTTACAGCCCTCATGGCTGTAACTGAGGCAACCAGGTACCTGATGCTGTGTAGACATTGTTCTGGTTTATTTATATAAGGCTTATGAGAACATATTGTAGGAATGTAACCATGCTAAACCTGCAGGTCTTCCAATATTGTTCTTGTGGTTGCAATCGGGGCTTTGGGGCTTCTTATTGGATGGCTGATTGAGATCTCTACCAAGTATTGGCCATTCTCTCTTTCAATTGGTTGCTCTTTAAATATGCCAGAAAGGTGGGTTTTTTTTCTTCGAATTATGAAGTTTTACTAAACCAAATCGACTTGCTTGAGAAAAGATGGAATTGATAATAATACAGACCTAACAATACACAATACTATGATAATGGGTTAAAAAGTATAGGCTCAAACTTTTAATATTGTTTTTCTGATAGCTTGCTTGTACACAGTACATATACGTTAGACCCAAAAAAGACTAATTGAACTTACAATTGGAATTTCGAGAATCACTTAGCTTAGTTCCACCTGCGAATCAATTAATGTAGGAGTTGGCACCCACGCAACATCCTCCCATTCAATGCGATACTTTCTATACAGGGTACCATAATCTTCCATGCTCAAATTCTTGACATTCTCATCCAGGCTTCTGTGCACAATGTTCCAAAGCCATGTGGCATTAATAGCTTAACTCTAATGCCATTTGTTGTGACCATGGAAAAAACACTAACCACATCTGCACTGTATCACAAAAGATCTAATAGAAGTTACCAGAGTTCTTAGAATAATCACTTATGAAGCCTAGTTCCCCCTAAGAAAACCACGCGTGCACTATATCCTGAAAGGACTAATGCAAGTTAATTAGAGTTCTTAAAGTCACTTATGAAGCCTAGTTCCACCATATAAACGGCCACTGTGGGATTTAGCACCCGTACACCATCACCATCCTCCCATCTAAGGTAGAATTTTCACAATCCGGGGTGTTACCCTCATTCCAGCTGGACTGTGGCCACATATTGATAAGATATAGGGTCTTGCTAAATGTCACTGCAGCCTGCTAGATATTGGAATCACTCCTTTCTTATCCCTTGCTCTGCTTGTATCTTTTCTTAGCGATATTTTATTTCTGTAGCTTCATTAATTTTCAATTTTCTATATTTTGCTCAGTAATGTTTAGTGAAGGACAAAATAAGCACATATAGTTTTTCAGTTCATAATTAACCTACTTTTAAATCAGGGACAGCGGACCCACCTAGGTAAATATCTGCCACTAGGCTATTGCTCGGTCTTGTTTAGGCATTTGGACGGACATAATTCCATGCATAGCTAGGGACATCGCATGCTACGCGTGACTGGTTAGTTATCAAAATTTGGGCCCAGCCCAACTTACTGGAATAGCAACATAGTGATGAAATATGGTAATTTCATCGTAATTTTAACGTTATCAGAGCAATCATGGGGTTGGTGTAAAATCATATTTGACGAGCATGGGTGGGGCAGGCATCTAGAACTAGCTCAAATATAATTCAGAATAGATACATTAACTAGGGTGAGTTGTTGGCAGCCCCTTATACTTGCAGAATGTATTCGCATTATGCTACAGATGTAACAGAACTATTAGTATGCTTGAACCTGATGAAACAAATTTGCATCCAGTATGGATAATCCATTCACTTACTCTTCTAAGGCGAGGCTGCTTGTTTCCTGTAGATGGCAAAATATTAAAGGATGGTTCCAAAATCTTATCCAGACACTTTTTAGACAGTTCCGCTGGGGATTTATTCTAGCAGGTTTCACTTCATTAGCCATGGCAGCTATTAGCTGGAAACTGGAAACCAGTGAAAGCTACTGGATTTGGCACAGGTATATAAATATTAACAGAAAATCTCTCTCTCTCTCTCTCTCTCTCTCTCTCTCTCTCTCTC
>QEOT01003731.1:51219-62341 GCA_003123785.1 Pterocarya stenoptera | reverse complement strand
GTTACATAGAACCAGGTAATAAGTGGTCCATAAATATTGAAACGTTCTGGACATCTTTGAGGCTTTTTTCAGTTTGGTTTATTCTGTGAAGCCGAATAGACAACATGCTGATAGGATGTGGTGGACTCCTGCTGGTAAGGGCATTTTCTCAGTTCGATCATACTATAAGTCCCTTTCCCAAGCCGTTAATATTTCTTTCTCACGGAGGAGACTTTGGCGAAATAAGGCGCCCTTGAAAGTGATCTTCTTTACATGGACAACAGTGTTGGGGAAGATTCTAACTACTAACAATCTGAGGAAGCGCCAGATAGTTATACTAGACTGGTGTTGCATGTGCAAGCAATCTGGAGAGTTAGTGGAACATCTGTTGCTACATTGCGAGACAACTAGAGCCTTGTGGGTGGAAGTCTTTTGCCGGATAGAGTTATCCTTTGTTATGGCTGCAACTGTGGTAGATCTACTGGTCAGCTGGACACTTCCAAGAGGAGTTCAACAAATTAAGGCGGTGTAGAAAATGATCCCGATCTGCATTGTATATGGCAAGCCTGCAATGATCGGACTTTCGAAAACAAGGAGCGGTCTTTGGAGGAACTTAGAACTCTATTTTTTTGTACTTTATGCCTATGGGCCATTGCTTTAGATTTTAATGGCCTGAATTTTCATGACTTTCTAATTACCCTTACTTCAACCTAGATAGGTCTTATCTCTTGTATATCATCTTGTGTACTTGGGTTTTGCCTATCTCTTTTTATATAATATCGATTACTTATATATAAAAAAAAAAACATTGAAACCCCAAAATCATAAATTTTATTTAATCACAATACAATTTGTAAAAGAGTTTAAAAAGTTGAAACTAAACAATATCCTCAAAATCTCATGACATCAAAATCCAAAATTTAACAAGTATGCAGTGAACATTTATTATAAAGGTCAACATTTTTCCTTTTTAAAAATTCTCAAAATCTTCATTATCCAGAGATGCCCTAAGTTTTCCCTTCTTTATTTATTTGTTTTTTCATATTTTTTTAACATATCTATCCTCTGATTTCCTCATGATGAAGGAAATTGGGATAAGAAAGGAGTGACACATGCCATCTCTCGTATATATTTATTTATTATATTTATTTTTTTATTACCAATAAAAAAATAATTTCCATACATTCTATTTGTACAATTACTAAATTTTCCCTAAGTTCTTTCAAAATTACAAAACCTCCCTTTTTAATAGTCCTTTTGTGTTTTTCATTTTACAGAAATATATTCATATTTCTTTTGTGATACAGCATGCAGACACAGATAAATTTGGAGAGAATCCATTCAATTGTATTTGTTCCTGCCGAAAGATAAAAAAATAAAAAGGATGACTGTTTATTTATTGTCAAACCAAATGCCATTTCCAAAGTACAATAAGTAGACATTACTAGCTAAATACATGCCAACCAAACACTCAGATTGAATATAATTTGAGTCGTAATATATCCCATTCTCTTATGGGTTATGACTTGTTATTTTTCCTTCAATGCTCGGCTCAAATGGATGGAATTGGAACAACTAGCTATTTTCTATGACTACAGTTCATAAATGCTTACTTAGTCCTTGAGAAATAAAGTTTCCCATGCACTTGTTGTTTGTATCCCTTCCCCCGAAGAAAGTAGGTAGCTCCATAAGACGCGTTATATTCGCATGCAACAGAGCTTTTAGTTTTGCTAGCAAAAGTTAAATGTTTGATTTTTATTGCTTTCAGGATGAGTCTGTTCTGATATGGTACTCGGGGAAAGAGGAGAAGCACCTTAAACTAAGCCACGTGTCTAGAATTATTTCTGGACAACGCACTGTAAGTGTCTTTGATGTGTAGATGATATGTAATATTATGTGACAAGAGATAAGACATCTTTCATCTAATAATCATCTCATTTTTCTCCATCCCTTTTCTGGTGCGTGAAAATCATTTGTTGGACTAGGACAACTTACATTGTTTATTGTTTGATCAATATATGATATTTTAGTGTGCAAATCATTGTAATTATAGTCCTGACCTTGCATGAGCGGAACTTGGAATTAACCGCATCCAATTTAACACCCAACGCTTGTTTATAAATATAATCTCTATTTAACAACTAGTTTATCTTATTAAACAAGTTTCTATTTAAATTGGGAATCTCGCCTCTTTTATTTTGGTTGAACTTTTATTATTCAGTCACTATCTTATCTGTCTCTGAAAGGTTTCTTTGCCTTGGATCTTGAATCTGTAAACAGATTGCAGGCTCATGGCTACTGATAGAGTTCTGTCTCTTGCTAAGACAATCTTTAACTAGGACGTTTTGCCATGTCTGGATGCTAAATTTGTTCACTTGTATTTCTCAGTAAAATTTATTGGCATTGGAGATACTGATGCTTGCTTATGAGCAGCAGGTCACTGACTTGTTTGTGCGTGCCGTGCACGTTTCTTGCCTTTAACCAATTTTAGTGGCTTCATACTTGGTCATTAAGTTTTTCTACTCTACTAATTAATCATGTTATAATTTTTTCCAGCCAATCTTTCAAAGGTATCCACGGCCTGAGAAGGAGTATCAGTCATTTTCGCTCATATATAATGACAGATCGCTAGATTTAGTAAGATTTGTTTATTTAGTCGTCTCCTTGCACTATTATTGTTATCGGTTGCAACTTACATCTTGTGGCTGTGGTTCTCTAAGCCATATCTGTCTGGTAATTGGTTTTAGTGTTGAGGTGCTTTGTAATTTGGTGATCTGATCCTTCTGAAACAGATTTGCAAGGATAAAGATGAATCTGAGGCATGGTTTGGTGGTTTAAAAGCACTAATTTCACGTTTCCATCACCGTAAATGGAGAACAGAATCAAGGAGTGATGGAATCCCTTCTGAAGCAAATAGTCCTAGAACATGTACACGAAGAAGTTCTCCTTTGAATTCTCCTTTTGGTAGTAATGAAAGCATGCAGAAGGTATGGTTATCTTGTTTCCAACTCTCTTCCCATTGAGTTAAAAATGTTACTTACATGAAGCTTCTTATGCTTGATTCAGGATAGTGGAGATCACCTTCGCCTTCATAGTCCATATGAAAGTCCCCCCAAGAATGGTCTAGATAAAGCATTATCGGATGTCATATTGTATGCTGTTCCTCCCAGGGGTTTCTTCCCTCCAGATTCTGCTAGTGCTTCAGTCCATTCTTTGTCATCGGGAGGATCCGATAGCGTACAGGGTCACATGAAGGCAATGGCGATGGATGCTTTCAGAGTTAGTCTATCAAGTGCTGTTAGCTCATCAAGCCAAGGTTCTGGTCACGATGATGGCGATGCCCTGGGGGATGTTTTTATTTGGGGGGAAGGAATAGGGGATGGTGTTCTGGGTGGTGGAATTCATAGAGCTGGGAGTGGTTTTGGTGTGAAAATGGATTCTTTGTTGCCAAAAGCCTTAGAGTCTGCAGTAGTACTTGATGTCCAGAACATTGCTTGTGGTGGACAGCATGCTGCCTTAGTAACCAAACAAGGAGAGATTTTCTCCTGGGGAGAGGAATCTGGAGGCAGGCTTGGGCATGGAGTAGACTCTGATGTTTTGCATCCGAAGCTACTCGATGCCCTTAGTAGTACTAACATTGAGCTTGTAGCTTGTGGTGAGTACCATACGTGTGCTGTAACACTTGCTGGTGATTTGTACACGTGGGGTGATGGGACTTTCAATTTTGGTCTTCTTGGGCATGGAAATGAAGTGAGTCACTGGGTCCCGAAGAAAGTAAATGGGCCCTTGGAGGGCATACATGTTTCATCTATCTCTTGTGGACCCTGGCACACTGCTGTCGTAACCTCTGCTGGGCAATTGTTTACTTTTGGAGATGGCACATTTGGTGTTCTGGGCCATGGAGATCGGAAAAGCGTTTCAATACCAAGGGAAGTGGAATCCCTCAAGGGGCTCCGCACAGTCCGAGCAGCTTGTGGTGTTTGGCATACTGCTGCAGTTGTAGAAGTCATGGTTGGGAATTCAAGTTCCAGCAATTGCTCTTCAGGAAAGCTGTTTACTTGGGGAGACGGGGACAAAGGTCGTCTTGGGCATGGTAATAAGGAAGCCAAACTGGTGCCCACCTGTGTTGCTGCTCTTGTTGAACCCAACTTTTGTAGAGTTGCCTGTGGACATAGTCTAACGGTTGCCCTTACAACCTCTGGCCATGTCTACACAATGGGCAGTCCTGTTTATGGCCAGTTGGGGAATCCCCAGGCTGATGGGAAACTCCCTGCTCGTGTTGAAGGAAAGCTCTCCAAGAGTTTTGTGGAGGAGATAGCTTGTGGTGCTTATCATATTGTGGTTTTAACTTCAAGAACCGAAGTCTATACTTGGGGCAAGGGAGCAAATGGTCGTTTAGGTCATGGGGATACAGATGATAGAAACTCCCCAACGTTAGTAGAAGCTCTGAGAGATAAACAAGTCAAAAGTATTGCCTGTGGTATTAATTTTACAGCAGCTATATGCCTTCACAAGTGGGTCTCTGGTGTTGACCAGTCTATGTGTTCTGGCTGCCGACTGCCATTTAATTTTAAAAGAAAACGTCACAATTGTTATAATTGTGGACTTGTTTTTTGTCATTCATGTAGCAGTAAGAAGTCTCTTAAGGCTTCTATGGCACCAAATCCCAACAAACCTTATCGTGTCTGTGATAATTGTTTCAGTAAACTAAGGAAAGCTATTGAAAGTGATGGTTCATCTCATTCTTCTGTGAGCAGAAGAGGAAGTATCAATCAAGGGTCACTCGAGTTCTTTGAGAAAGATGACAAGTTGGATTCCAGATCTCGTGCACAACTTGCTAGATTTTCTTCAATTGAGTCCTTGAAGCAAGTGGAAACCCGATCTTCTAAAAAAAATAAGAAACTAGAATTTAACAGCAGCCGGGTCTCACCTGTTCCAAATGGAGGCTCCCAGTGGGGAGCACTTAATATTTCTAAATCTTTTAACCCAGTTTTTGGGTCATCAAAGAAGTTTTTCTCAGCTTCTGTTCCTGGATCAAGAATTGTTTCACGGGCAACATCCCCAATATCAAGGCGGCCCAGCCCACCTCGATCAACAACACCAACCCCTACCCTGGGAGGACTTACTTCACCAAAGATTGTTGTTGATGAGACAAAAAGAACGAATGATAGTCTCAGCCAGGAGGTTGTTAAATTAAGGACACAGGTCTATGCTTCTCCCTGCTTTTTAATCACAAGTTAATTTGCTCATTTACCAGCAGTATCTACCTTTTATTTCACCACATTTTTTCATGCAGTGAGAATGGGTATTGCACTGACAGGTGGCAGATTAGAGAAAGCACCATGACAAAAACATCTATCTCCTTTTTGGTTTTGAAACTTGAAAGTAGAGAATGAGTGCTGTGCGACATTAGGCACTTATGTTGTCAAGTTTATTTATATTCTATAACTTAGCTGTCATTCATGATGTGAAAAATGTGGGCAAGCATAAAGCTGTCATTCATGATGTGAAATTTGTGGGCAAGCATAAAATGCAAGTTAGTTGTAGGAAAATGAGTGTCATATTGCAGTTATTGACTTGTTTACACGTGACTTGTAGTGCCAGGGCATACGTAAGATTGATATGATTCTTCCCTCCATCCCTCAGCACTGTTGACCAAGATTTTTTTAAAGTAAAAAGACTTCATTAAAAGGTGCAAAAGGCACAGTCCAAGTAGTATACAAGAAATACACCTATCTAGAAGGAGAACACTACTGAGCAAGATGCATTGGAATTTCCCAGACTTGCCCCTCTCTATTTCTTGAGATCAATGAACTAAATAGTAAATGATGAAATTCTGAAAGAAAATAGAGGACCTCTAAACTTGTCAATGAAATGCAGTTACCTAATAAAAGTAGTTCATATGTTCCTTTTGAAGATTTATCTTCCAGTGTATCATCATTGTTGTGTCTTCTATGAGGGCTGCACACTGGGTATACCCATCTCCATCTCATATTCTTTTCCTCCTTGGGTCGAACCAAAGAGCTAGTCCATAGTAAAGGGCACTGCTTGGCTACAAGGGCAATGTGTGTGGTGTGTGCCTATGTGAATACATGATAAAATGTCAACAAGTGTTTGTTTATTTCTTTCCATGTTATCGGACAAGGAGTTGAAGCTACAATATTTCATACAAGTGTTCAAATGACATCACAGCGCATGAGTACTAGATTTCATGACAAAGTTAGATAATTCAAATTGTACAAAGTCAAATACTTTCTGAAATTGTGATTGAAGTGACCATTTGTCTGAAGAACTGGTTTTAAGCTTTTAGCAAGCATTGATTTATTTTATATGCAAGCATAAAGTTTTAATTGTGATGTTTAGCTGACTAATAATGCAAGCTAAACATCACAAATATATGCTTACATATATAACAAAAAAACTATCCTTACTTTAACTTTAAATTTCTCTTTTGTATGTTTGTTCCTGACAAGCTATTCCTGCTCAGTTGTATGTTTGTTCATTATTCCTAACTTTTCTTTATCTTGCAGGTGGACAGTCTCACTCGCAAAGCTCAACTTCAAGAAGTTGAGCTTGAAAGAATAACTAAACAGCTAAAGGAAGCAGTGGCAATTGCAGGGGAGGAAACTGCAAAATGTAAAGCAGCAAAGGAAGTCATTAAGTCGCTTACTGCCCAGGTAAGATGGATGTTTACATGCATTAGTGTGATAATGTTTGTAGTTTTTTGGATTACCCTGTCAATGAAATCTACCATTTATGTTCTGCATGGCAATGGGAAAGAAATTTTTTCTTCTCTTGTTTTCCCCCCTTGAAGGATTTGGATGGAGTCTGTTTTCTGTAAGTCTGGTTTCAGCATGAACTTAAAAGGGATTTTTTTGGAAAAGGAAAAGAAGATAAGATTACTTGCAACATCTTAGGATACAATGTGCTTGTTTCTCCAAGGTTTTAGACCATAAACTTGCCAAAATAATTTGTGGCCTTGGTTCTTATGAGGCTCTATTGAGGTGCATTTTAACGTTTTATTCGGACACATTCACTTTGGCTATAAATAATTTGCCACTACTTTTTTTTCTCTAACATGTTGTGATCCACCAATGCCTCCATTTTCTGTCTGTACCACTTGGTTAAGCTCCACAGCATATTGAGCTGTAATTAGTCATACCATCCTGCTCAAGGTATAATATCCTTTTCATTAATGATGCTAAGGTAATGCTGGATTTCTGCTTGGAAACTTGTTTTTGCTGTGAGGTCAATAGAGGCTTATACTGTTAAACAGTTAGCATTTCCTGAAAACTGTGGCGCTAGCTCCGTAAGTAGGCTTTATATGTTTCTAGCGTACTTAAAAATTGAGTCTTCTCTTCGCTTTTATCAGAGACATTTAATAGATACGTGGGTTGGTTTTGAACTCATGTTTTCATTGGATGCAGATGGAACCTTAATGCTTTATGATCCTTGATAGAGATTAAAGTTTTAGACTTTTATTTATTAGTAATAATTATTCAAGCTAAAACATTGGTGTAATTCAAGTACACTGGAAGAACACGAGAGATGCTGCACCTAAAGAGGAAAAGGAAAAAGAAGAAATCCTGAAAACTAGGAACAGATTCACAAATTTGATTCGCCCCCCAAAGATATGATTTAATGGAAAAGCTTTAATCCCTCCCGTTGATTTCTCACAATCTTCAAAGCTCCAACCATATCTTTCTCTCCAAATACAACACATTAAGCAAAATGGAGTCAATTTCGATAAAACCCAACGATGGTTTCCAAACTGTCCTTTCCAACACTCAAGGAGATCCACCACTCTTGGAGGCATCACACAATCCACTCCAAATAGACTAAATGCACGATTCCACAAAGCACAAGCGATGCCACAGTGAAGCACTAGATGGTTGACTGATTCTCCAGTACTTTTGCACACAAAAACTAATAAACAGTGCTAAGAGTTTGGCGCAGGAGTCTTAGGGGTTAATATCCAGAACAGTGACTCCAGAGCTCATAAATCACATGTAGGAGGAAAAAGACAATATACAAAAAATTCATCATCCAAAAGATGATGTAGGTTATATGATCGTATTTTTTTTTTGGTAAGTAGGTTATATGATCGTATTTCACAGACAACTAACATTAATCTTAAGGAGTCACTTTTACTTGAGCTTTTATGCTGAAACATTTTTGTCTTTCTTGTGCTGAACAGTTGAAGGACATGGCTGAAAGGCTGCCTTTGGGAGCTGCTCGGAGCATCAAATCACCTTCTCTTGCTTCTTTTGGCTCCAGTCCTGCTTCCATTGATGTTTCTAACGTTTCTATTGGCCAAATGAATGGTCAAGCGACATTCCAAGAACAAGACCCAAATGGATCAAACAGCCAGTTACTTTCTAACGGATCAAGCACCAACAGTAACCGTAGTTTAGGCCACAACAAACAATCCCATTCAGATCCAATGACTAGAAATGGAAGCAGAATAAAGGAATCTGAATCTAGTCTTGATACTGATGTCGAGCAAGACGAGCCCGGTGTATATATTACACTTACATCTCTTCCAGGAGGTGCCAAGGATCTTAAGCGAGTTCGCTTCAGGTACATCACCTGCAGCCCAGTTTTCTTTCCATTTAAAAGGGCGGTTATTGTTTTAGTACTTAGTTTTGTGTGTGTGGGTTGGGGGGGGGGGTTTCTTGCTTTGCCTTGCATCTGAAAACCCAGATCTCGTTGTGTTTGCCCCCTTGGGTACTGAGGAGATGTAGAATTTCTTATGCACCCCTTAGTCAAGTTTAAGAATTAACCATATCATGATCATAGTTATATAGTAGGAAAAAAAATGTGAAGTGTTCTTTAAATGGTGAATGCAGTCGGAAGCGATTTAGTGAGAAAGAGGCAGAACAGTGGTGGGCAGAGAACAGGGCGAGAGTATATGAACAATACAATGTACGCATGATTGACAGGTCAAGTGTTGGCGTGGGAAGCGAGGACTTGGCTAATTGACATATGGGAATGATCATCTGTAAATGAAATGATCTTTTCCACAATACAGCTTCACTTACTGGGAGGTTGATACTAATTGGTTAGATGTGGCTTCCATCTGCTATACAAGTTTGAGGGAAGCAAGGTTTGGTATAAAGGGTTTGATTTGTTTTTGTATTTTCGCATAATTTTTTTTTTTTTTTTCGTTTTGAGATTTTTACCTTCCATTTTTTTCCCTATATGTGCCTTGTGTGGGGGTTGAGAGTGATGAGAAATGTAAATTCGTAGTAGGTTGCTGGCTCTTGTAGTTGTGGATACCATGTAAATTCCATAAGCAAAATGTATCTGCTGATAATTTCTGTCAGTCTATAAATTCATTAGGCTCGTACTAGAGGCTGCAGTTACGTACAATTTTAGGGGCAAATGCATCTTTCCATTCGTCTTCTCGGCTTATTGTTACAGGAGAAATTTTATTTTTTATTTTTATAAAAACTTGTAAGAGTTATGCTACTTTAGAAGTCCGTCATTGCTTACTTTTAAATTTATTATTGTTGTAAAAAAAAAGTTAAAAGACTCTTTTTATACTAATTTAGGTGACACAATTTCAAATTAGTAGAGCATTTTGTGGCAATAGACGGCCTTGGAAATAGATTTTTTTTTTTTTTACCCATAATACAATTTTTTATTAACTCACTTGACTTTTTCCATAAAAATCGTCATAAATCCAAAGTAATAGGAAGAATATTATGCAATTTTTTTGTAGGCTGTGAAGGTGGTTTTCATAGAAAAAATTTATTCATAAGCCTACACAATATATATATATTTTTAAATATCAAATGTGTGTTATATAGATGATGAATAGAAGAATTCAATTGTTTTAAGAAGAATAAAACTAAAAAAAATTTAAGAAAAATAATAAAAAAATAAAAAAGGTTGTGGTGTGTGATGTATAGGCTTATGGGCTTATGAATAACAATGCTCTACTAGAAGTCAATCAATACAATTCGGTGCTTGATTTTGCATCCTCTCTCTCTAGAACAAACCCAGACCCTCCCTCTCTAGAACAAACCTTTCGAATCCAGCAAGAGGGGGTGGGAGCTTCGGCTCCCTCCCCCCTCTCTCCTCCCGCCCACCTCTCTCGTCTGTGTAGTGCAGTTAGTGTTATGTGTTTTTCTGTTTTTTCAGAGCTCTCAAAGGGAGAAGCGCCGATCTAGGAACTACCGGCCACCACAGGCCCCAACGCGCCACGCCATGGTGTTGCCCAGCCGCCGATCTACAAGGCCACCGAATACGGCGTCGAACGGAGAGGCGAGTGGCTCGCACGCGCGGTTTGAAGATCCTCGAGTTCTCAGGCGCGTGGTCACCACGCGCCACCAGAGAGCCCTCTAACGTCGCCACGCGCGGTGTTTCCGGCGTCTGCGAGTCGGTTTCTTCCAAGATCGCTCAGCGGTTTTCCGACCAGTAAGGCGCGTGGACTGCACGCGCCACAGCAGTTTTTTTTGTGCACTGCTTATGCAGTCTGTTGTTATGTAGTGCACGCGCCAGTGTTTCTTGGTTGTTTTTGTTTGTATTTTCTTTGTGCAAGGTTGTTTTAGTTTAATAAAAATCCAAAAAAATTTGTCCTCCCTCCGCGCTGTCGGATGGTGGGGTTTGGTGTCCCCTATCCTGCTTTGTCGGGGTATAGGGATTGTGTAACCTCTGTCGTGTACAGAAGGGTATATTCTCTAAGACCTAGGTCTTTAGAGTTTTACTGTCTGGACTAGACCTTGTCAGACATCTAGGTGTTCTGAGGTGCTCTTAACGTTTGTAATTGGCTTGTTCTCAAGTCATATTTGTATGTCCTATCTTAATGAAGGATGAAGATCCGTTTTTATCAACAAAAAAAAAAAGAATAGCAATGCTCATTTTTCATAAGGCATAAGGTATGAGGGTGTTTTTATAAAGTGTGGGATGTGAGGTGGTGAATAGTAGCTGATGAGAAGAATTTTTCTTAAGTTTCGCGTGAATAAACTAGTTTTTTTTTTTAAAAAGAAAAAAATAATTGGATCCAAAATATATTTTTTTAACTTTTTCAGAGCAGGATCTACTCTATTAAGAAAATGTATAATGTGATTCAGCTTCATTAGATCCCCAGCATTGTTTCACGTAAATCTCTCCCCCCCCCCCCCCCCCCCCCCCCCCC
>QEOT01003731.1:0-23695 GCA_003123785.1 Pterocarya stenoptera | reverse complement strand
CTTTGATATTTTGACGTGGCAACTAAATAATACTAGAAAAATGCTATATTATCCTTCTAAATGGATAGTTTAAAGTTAGGAAAATGACGTATGCGGGAGATTTTGGGTAGGAAATGCGCACGAACGATCTATGTGGAAAAGGAAACGGTGCGTTTTGCACAAATTTCACTTCTGTTTTAGCAAGCTTCTCCCCCATCTCAGCCTCAGTTCTTCTCTGAAAGGTGGTCTCGCACAAACCCTCCTCTTTGAAGCATTCCCCAGGTGAAATGAACCCATCATTCTCTTCCATCTCACTCTCCTCCTCTCTGAAGCTCATCCGCATCTCCTCTTCTTCGAAACTTCCCCAGGTCAAAATGGGTTTCTGAACATTGCCCAGTATTTGAAATTTGGGTGGCAATTGACTCTGGCTAAGGACTCTATGGGTTGGTTCATCACTTTTCAGTCCATGGCTCTGTTGAGTAGTGTCTATTTTAGATATATTTGAGTTTTATTGTCGATTTATTTTGACATTCAAAGAGAAAATCTAGAGAATAGTTATAAAAAAAAATAGTATCAAGAAGAACAAGAAACATTTTATCTTAAATCGACCAGAAAAAAAAATCAAAAGAAAGAAGCATTTTATCTTTCAACCAGAAAAAATCAAACAATCTGTATTTTATCTTAAATCAAGCAGAAAAAAATCAAAATAAACCCAAAATTTCTTGGAGTTGATTTTCAACGGTTTCCATTATTTGGAAAAATTGAACTCACTTACTATAATATGCCGACGATGTGAATGAGGGAGACAAATGGGTTGGGAACGACGGAGCATTAGTTCCGTTCGTGTTTTGTGCATTTCACTCTCAATCCCGTTCCACTCTCACTCCCGTTCATGTATCTACAGTTCCGTTTTAGCCTCTATTTTTTATTTTCTCTTTTTATTTCTTTAATTGTAATTGTAGTTGACGTGGAACACTAGAATAAAATATTTTTTCTTGCACAACCCTTACGCAAACTTCCCTGTCTGTAGAATAACTGTTAAAGTTATTGTTAGTACATTTGTGTTTGTATTTTTTTTAATATTTTAAAAAAATATAAATGTATTAGCAATAATTTTGAGCGATATATTTGAGAGGACAGATCAACATTTTTCATAATACTGTGTGTAACTCAATGATAATTGAGTTATTGTTTGTTTAAGCTCGTCTTGTTCGATTTTCAATGGATTGGATGCTATTATGAGCACATTCATATGGGAAAAGCACCTCCGACTACATTCTACTGGGATTACTCATAACAATCCATCCCTCGATTGTATTAAAAATTGACTTTTCAAGACATTAGGTTAAGAACATGTAAGCACTTAAACTTAATTGGACCATCAATGCTATCAATCTCTAGATTTGTTGCTTTCATTACTCCCAAAGAAATTTATGATCTGTTTGGAAATACAACTATTTTCAAGTATTCTTATATCTTCTCAAACTATTTAACTATTATTCACTATTATTCACAAATTATTTCACTATAATTCACAAATTATTTCATTATTATTCATAGATATTCTGAGATATTCTTAATATCTAAACGAGTCAGGTACTTTATAATTTAGGTCATTTATCCTCTTTTGTAAACAAAAGAAAGTTCATATCTACTGTTGCTTATAAATGGAGAGGAGATTTTCTTCAGTTGCTCCACTTCAATTAATATCAGTGATGGGAATCAAGGTGGGCCTAGTCTTAGAAATCATTTACAAGTTTTAGATTGGCTAATTACAAGATCAAAAATCAAGAATTGGTGCAATCTACTTTGGATGAAGCTAGCAAGAGCCTAACACGCAAGATGAACTCGAAAGAAGGAGAACCAGTTTTGATCCACTTAACACAAGCTATGGAAGAGTGCAATATAAATTTGGGCTTAATTATTATGTTTATGTAATTGAAGGCCTTAGACTTATTTACTTCATTTAGGGGGCTTATTTTATTAGTTATAGGAATTAGTCTAGAATAATTAGATTTGAGAATGCTTGGCCCACATATGTCTTATTTTTTTATGAACTAGGGTTTTGGGAAGGCATTGTATTGTGATTAAGGGCTTATTTGGAAAGTTACTTTTTAGGAACTAGGGTTTAGAAAAGTTACTGTAGAGTCACTGTACATACAGCCGATTCACTATAGAGGTACTATTCATGCAGCAAACTACTATAACGGCACTGTTCATGCAGGGGTATTTTTGAGAAAATGGTTTTATTTTGGCTAGGGTTTCAATAGGGTTTTGAGTTAAATACTCTTTGTAGTCTCATTTTAATCAGTTTATGAAATTTGATGAATTCATTCATTGTAAGTTGAGTTTTACTCCTCTTGTTCTTAATTGAACTTTTGAACTTATCAAAAGTAAATCACAATCTTTGTGGCGTTCCTCCTTGTAATCTGGGTTCTTGAGACGGGTTCTTTAACGGGTCTAAATTTTAATATAATCTAGGTTTTTGAAACAAGTTCTCATCGGGTTTAAATTTTCCATCCATCGACTTGAGTTTGGCTTTCTTAAGTGTGTTTTCAAATTGATTGTAGGTTCAAATGATTCCTTTCCTGCAAGTTCTTATCAACCAGTGCACCCATGCTGCAACAGTAAAGCTTTTTAAAATTTTCAATCATTGTAGTTCATAAAGCATCCTAAATCATACCGATCACATTTTTTGCAAAAGTGGTTTTTTTCTTAATGAATGCTTCAAAGCCAAAAAACAAATAACTAGATCGATCAATACCACTAAGATGGTCCCATTTTCCTCCCCTTTACTTTCTTTTCTCATTCGTTGCTTGCATTATAACGTTTTGAAGATTTCTATTAATCATTCTCACACACCACATATTACATTTTTTGTCTTATCAAATGTGCGTATTTGGATTATGAGTAGAAGAATTCAATTAGTTTAAGAACAATAAAACTAAAAAAAAACTAAGTGTGGTGTTGGGAATAGTAAAACTCTAATGTTTTATTATTTTGGATTGATTTATGGGGATCTCATCCTTTCCGAAACATTGTGATCCCTCTTCTTTGGTGGGTTGGTTATGTATCACACCTAGATCAAAACATATACTCCGTAGATAATTATATCGATCACATGATGATTATTATCCAAGTAGTGAACAATATCTGTTTAGTAAAATATTATCATTTTTTTTAAGCTTATCTGAATTTTATTTGATTTTGATCTCTTTAACTTCAAAAGTAATAATATTATTTTAAAAAACTATATAAATATACTTAAATACACATGATGTTTATGGAACTCAAAATATTTACCAGATTCCTTCTTTTCTTGAAGATTATCATTCTCGGTATAAATTATTTGTTCTCCTATACTAGAAATAATCTCCTTTAAAGATATATAGCCGGGATAACTTATGCAAAAGGGGTCCATGATAACAATAAGATGGCAACGAATCAATATGAAAATATAATAAATGGAATCAATAAAAGATATAATATAATATAATTTTCTTAATAAACTTGGCTAATTTGAAACCGAATTAATTTCAATAACAAGCAAAATTGGAATTTAAGAAATTATAGAAGCTATATCACCGGTTTTTGATAGCAATGATGAAGAAAGTCTGTCATCAAGTCATTATCAGTAGACCCAATTATCTCTAGCTCAACAGGTCTCTCTCACCCATCAAGCCTCCCCTTCACAAACTTCTCCTCTTTGACAAATAAAATTACTCCGAGATGCTCAAGACTTCTTTGATCTAGGCATTTCAAATTATAATCCACATCTTGTGCCATAAAAGACAAATAAAGATGTAGGATCTTCAATTATGAAAGGGTATAATTATTCAAGCCAAATAAGACATTGAGACTAAAATAATTTTGAAAAAAGATTTGTAGAGGATAATGGTGAGAACTGATTATAAGAAGGTCATACTGGTGGCAGTGATACTAACATTGTATAAGGTCTTAGAGTTGCAAAAAGACATGGTGAAGGATAAAGGGAGATGATGCTATAGCATATGAATATTTGGATTTTACTCGGAGTTTCGAAGACAATATGATCTTCCTTGTAAACATTCTCAAGAGAGAAAATTAGAAAGAGAATTAGGTTCTCCTTTAATATGTTAAATATCAAAATCGAAAATACTTAATACAATCTGTCATCTAGCAAATAAATCAATTCAAAATAAAACTTTTATTAATAAATCATCTTGAAATTTAGAAATGCACAATAAAATGGATAGAATTTCTTTTTTTAATAATGCTGTAATTCTTTTGAGCATGATTTCAACATTCTGTTGAAATTGAATGATTCCACATAGATAAAATGAGATAAAAGTTAAAAATTGAATAAAATATTATTATAATATGATATTTTAATATAATTTTTGTTTTGAAATTTTAAAATGTTGAATTGTTTATTAAATTTTATGTGAGAATTTAAAAAAGTTATAATAATTATATGAGATAAAATGAAATGAGATAGTTTGATCTGTATAACCAAACCAGACCTTAAAATTCATTCATTACTAAGGGCAAAGGTCTTAGTTTCAAAAATCTTTTAAATATAAGTAGAAGATAGTCCTTAAACAACGGAGTTGTTTAGCGTTTACTTTTATAATATTTGTAAGCTTTTCTTTTCAGAGAGGCGGATTCGATTTTAATCTTTGAAATAAAGGTTTATATAATGGTCTAAAATATTAGTAAAAATCATATAAATAATTAAGATTTACTATGAATTTTTGTAATTATTGTTTATCTTTAGTTTTATCATAAAATTTATTAGCAAATTGTATAATTCAACTAGTAGGTGTGATAATTTCTTGATAAATATTATGTCTAAGAAATCTAACTCAGTCTGAAATAATTTTATCTCAAGTGATGAGATAATTAATCCATTTTGCTTAGTTATTTGAACTAAAATATTTAGTCTTTTCAGTGTTACTTTATTAACGAAGAAAAAAGTAACATAACAATTATGTAGACAATTGAAAAATGAGTAAATATCTCATTCACAATGTTTAAATTTATTATAGGCATTTTTCAATGCGAAAGACGTGACATTTCATTTATAATGTGAGACTATAAAAATTATTTTATAACTATCTTTTTTATTAATTTATATTTGTCGAAAGAGTAAGACTAAAGATAACTTTCAAATACACAAATTTTAAAATTTGTGTATATCATCACATTTTATAAGAATATAGTGGCATTATATACGTGGGGTATTAAAAAATGAAAAATTCTTCTAATCAATTATTATTTATTATCCCACACTTCACATCTTATAAAAAATATTTTTACATTCTATAAAAAAATTATAGGTATAAAATATGAGAATGAATAGTGACTGATGAGTATAATTTATTTTAAAAAATTATATGAAAATAACGTGATAGTTGTGTATCAATATTTCCTTGCAATTAACCGATGAAAACTGTTTGTTAAAATGATAATATAAACGAGGGGATTGAGGGAAAAATACAAAACAAAACAAGATAGAAATATTGTATATTAATAAATTAAAAGAAATGTTACATATAATCGTAAAATGTTTAAACGTTTAAACGTAGCGTAATTATTTTAAAAAATAACAAAATTTAAAATGAAATTTTTTTTTATATAAGTCTTATATTTATTTATTTATTTTAAAATAATTACATGACATTTACGCACTTTCGATGTAACTATAATTTTTTAATTAATAATACCGTCGGCATAAATTCTGTACAATTATTTAAAAATAGGGTAAAATTTATTATTAAAAAACTTTTTTTTTTTTCTCGGCTCACTTTTTCGATTCCAAATATGAATAGAACTCGAGTCCGAACTGAATTTCATCTCTCTAACGGCTTAAAACACCTCTAAAGAAGGAAGAAGGAAGCCAGAGAACTGAGAAACCCCATCCATGAATCGAAGCTCTCCCATCAAGCCTTCACCCTAACATTTTCGATTCCCCTTTCCTTTCCTACAAATGGCGAACGTCTCGGTGGCCGCTGAGTGGCAGCTCCTCGGCGATCGCTATTACCGCAAGCCTGATCTCTACCACCCGTTGCGGTGGAAGCACATCGACCTTAGTCGTAATAAGGTCGCCTGCGCTCCCTTCGGAGGGCCCATCGCCCTCATCCGGGACGACTCCAAGATCGTCCAGCTCTACGCCGAGTCTGCCCTCCGCAAGCTCCGCATCTTCAATTCCGCCGGTGTCCCACTCTCTGACACCATCTGGAAGAACCCCGGAGGCCGACTGATCGGCCTTTCTTGGACCGACGACCAAACCCTCGTCTGCATCGTCCAAGACGGCACTGTTTACCGCTACACCGCCCATGCCGAGCCCCTCGAGCCCAACTTCTCGATCCTAGGGCAAGAGTACCTGGACGAGAACGTGGTCGAGTGCGTTTTCTGGGGAAACGGTGTCGTCTGCGTGACGGACGCTTGCAAGGTCTTTTCCATTGCTGATTTTAAGAGCAAAAGCCCGAGGCCATTGAGGCTTGCGGACCCCGCACCGGAGGGGATCGAGGAGCTGCCGCATTGCGTCGCCGTGATCGAGCCCCAGTACACCATGTCCGGGAACGTAGAGGTTCTTTTGGCGATTGGCGATGGGGTGGTGATGGTGGAGGAGGACGAGGTACAGCCGTTGCCATTGCCGCCCGGCGATGGACCGCTTCAGAAGATGGTGGTTTCAGGGGACGGGAGGTTCGTCGCGTCATTTACGCACGATGGCCGAATGGCGGTGTACTCTACGAGGTTCGAGAAGATCTTTGAATACGAATGCGAGGTTCGTGGCATCATCTTTTAAACAACGATTGTGTAGCTTATTTGAAATCTTTATTTATCTTGTTTTCGTGGGTACAGTCAGCTCTTCCTCCTGAGCAGCTAGCATGGTGTGGTTTAGACAGTGTGCTACTGTATTGGGATGATATGCTTCTGATGGTGGGTCCTTCTGACGAACCGGTGCGCTACCTGTATGATGAACCAATAGTTCTTATCCCCGAGTGTGATGGAGTGAGGATATTGTCTAACACAAGTATAGAATTTCTACAACTGGTGCCTAATTCCACTGTATCCATCTTTAAGATTGGGAGCACATCGCCTGCTGCTTTACTGTATGATGCTTTGGATCATTTTGACAGNTCGCCTCTTCATTGGAAAGCAAAGATTTGTCTTCCTTTTATTTTTTGATAACTAAAATAAAGTTTTAGTAAGGCTAAAGCTAGGAAACGCCCATGCACATAGGAAGTATACAGCAAAGAAGAACAAGAGATGAATACAAGGAAATCATGAAAATTGGCCCCATTGAAAACAATAGCATAGCCCCAAGACATGAGGAATGGAAAAAGAAACATCTAAGGTCTTCCTTTTATTTTTGAGTTGTCAAAAAATAAAAGAAAGCGTGGAATGATTGTTATGGAGTGGTGCTTCATGTGCAAGAAAGCTGCAGAATCAGTGGATCATCTACTTCTACATTTTGATGTGACTAAAGTGTTATGGGATGGTGTGTTTAGAAGATCTGGACTGACCTGGGTTATGCCAAAATCAGTGGTAGATTTACTTGCATGTTGGACTAGAATTCATACTTGCTCTCAAGTGGCAGCTGCGTGGAAGATGATTCCTTTATACATTTTGTGGTGCATTTGGTTGGAAAGGAATGATAGGTGTTTTAATAATAGGGAACGCAATGTAGAAGAACTCTGGAAATTTTTATGTGTTCCTTGTTTAGTTGGTTTTCAGCTATTGTACTTAAGGGAGGGGCTGTCTATGAGTTTGTGTCCTCGTTTTTCTAGTATTAGAATGTATTTAGGCATTTCTTTTGTATACATCATGTGTACATGGACTTCTCCTATTGCATTTGATGAATATAATTTTTACTTATAAAAAAAAATAAATAAAGAAAATGAAATAGATCACATATAATTTGTCAATACCAAAAAGATGGGCTGTCAGACATAATATTGCTGCTATATATAAGAAAAAATTTCAGCAGCCATTGTGCTTAATGGAACTAGTGTTCATGACTTTCTGTTTTTAATTTATGGTTCCTCGAATGTATTTAGGTGTTCTTTTGTATACTACCTGTGTATATGGGATTTGCCTACTTCATTAGTATCAATAAAATATGAGATGTTTAAATATACCAAGTTAGACCAATTTTTCTTATTTGCTTGCTGTTGGACACTGTTATGAATGGTTTACCTGTTGGTGCCTCTTTCAAACCTACTACATATGTAATTTCCAAAAGCAATGTGTCAATTGATTGAGTATTTAACATTCATGCACCGATGTTTTACTCATTCTTTCGTCCTTTTTAATTTTATTGGGCTTGTAAAACAGTGTAGAAAAAAAACTAGACAAGCACTTTTTTTTTATAAGTAGAACCACATAAGCACGTAGGGGCTTATTATATTTTGGTGTGTCTAACAAAGTATTGTTTGCCAGGCAGATGAAAACTTGAGATTGATAAGATCCTCCTTGTCAGAGGCTGTTGAAGCATGTGTTGATGCAGCTGGTCACGAATTTGATGTTTCACGACAAAGGACACTGCTAAGAGCCGCCAGCTATGGCCAAGCCTTTTGCAGGTGTGTTGCTGATGCAGTGGCATTCCGAATGAGAACAGTTTTAGATGTTATTAGCACTTGACATCATTAGTTGACTACCTTGGTCATACTACTATTGTATCTTGTTCCACATGGCTGGGTGTGGATATATATATTTTATATATATATTTTTGGCATCAGATCAGGACCTCAGGATATAGCTACACTAAAATCACGTTTGGGGCACGTTCAGCCGTGTGATTTCTAACCATGCGACAGTTTGGTTGGAAATGCCTGTCTCAGACCTCTCCATTGTCATTCTTAAGTACAAACTTTAAGATCAACATTAATTGCTTCACTGTATTTTCTTTGGCCTCATTGTCGTTGGGTCATATGGAAATGTAAAGTTCTTCTCTTGCACTCTTGCTCCCAATTTGCATCTCAGTCAACATTGAAACAAACAGTTTCAGTGATCCAAATTTACTGCACAATTGGGGTGAGAAAATATTGGGGGGAAGAGGAAGTCAAGAAGTGAGTATCTGAAGGCTGGGACATATAAGACTATGTTTTGTACAGACTCCTGTCTAAACTGGTTTACACGGATTCTTTTTATATATTTGGACTCATGTGAGTGCTGTGTTTCAACTGGTTTATGGAGTAGCTGAAGACTGGCAGATACAAACCAAGTTTCATACAGAATTCTGTCTCAACTGGTTTACATGGATTCCGTACATTTCTTTTCTTGGGGGGTTGGGGGTGGATGTGTGTGCATATATATATATATATCCATAGGAGATGAAATAGAGAGATTTTGTCATATTTTCCCTGCGTCATATTTTCCCTTCTTGTTCCTCCAAGTAGTTGGGATTTATGGCTTTGTTGAGTTTGTGGTTCTTAACGTGGAGGTGACCTAGGTAGCATGCGAACACATGGTCTTTTGAATGGCTTCTCACATACTTAATGTTGTTGCCTGAGTTTACTCTCTGTGAAGTCTGTATTTTTGTTTTATAAGTAAGAAGTAATTTTATTAGAAACGGATGTGTGAAGTCTGTATTTGGTGATATTTTACTAGTTTTGAGCATATCATGGTCTCGGTTGCCTGTATTTTATGCAATTAAGATGAAATAATTCTTTTTTACCCATTAAAAGTAATTCTTACTCTGTTAATGGCATGTTTTTAAAGTCTTAAAAGAACAAACATATTTCTGATTTTTTTGCTCTCGGTAATGATATCCAGTTGGCTTTGGCAGCAATTTTCACCGTGACCGTATTCAAGAAATGTGTAAAACTTTGCGAGTCTTAAATGCTGTGCGCAGCCCTGAGATTGGCATTCCTCTCAGTATCCAGCAATATAAGGTTTTCAAAACTTGCTGATTTTTGTTTACAATTTCAGCATCAAAATTTTATGCCATCTTGTTGATTTTAACACTGAATAATTTGCTGCCCCAGCTACTTACACCGTCTGTTCTGATTGGTCGTTTGATTAATGCACACCAACACCTTCTTGCCCTGCGGATATCAGATTACCTTGGAATGAATCAAGTAAGTTAATATATTCAAATATACTTTATAAATATGATAAATTTGCACTGTTGCTTTTATATATTAAGATCTGTATGATATGATGTAGTGCACTGGAAACTTGTGAAATTGTGGTAATGTCAAATTGAAGCATGAAATTATTAGCAATTCTATAAGATCCATCTGAAAAGTAGTGAATCAAAGATCTTAACTAATTCTTTTACTAATCACGGTGAAGAGCAAATTTTATTTTTTTTATTTTTTGTTGGGGAGGGGCGTGGGCAGTAGCGCTTGCTAGTGGGTGAAGATGCTCTTTGAGAGATGAAGAGTGACATGGGCCCGGATGTAAGATGAAGTCAGATGTAAGAGAGATGGGCTGATTGTGAATATGTATTAAGAACTATGACAGTTAATTAACAACTTGAGACATGAATCTGTGGAATTATTGTTGAGCCTTTAAGCCCATACTTTTAACCATTGAATACTCTTTTTTAATTTTTGATAAATAATATGTAATTTTATTGCTATGAGAAGAAACTCAAGTACACAGGCATACAAGAGAATACCTTTTAACCTTTGATTTCTCTGCTGAAATTGATGTCCATCTACCGTGATCATAAAAGTGTAGTTTGAAAGCAGTGGAGACCTAAATAAATATCTAAGTAAATTGTTTGTAAATTTGCACAGGAGTCTTGGTTTGGACAGTTATTGATAAGCTTCTGGTGTTAACAATACACTTCTTTTCAGAATTTTTTGAAAAAGATGTTTTATTCTAAAGTTGTACTTTACTTGAATGAAGTTCTACTTTGAGATCAGTAAAGTAGCCGAGACAAATTTTTGGGGGAAAAGAAGGTACTTGAGGTAGTGATATTGAAGATGTTCTAAGGAAAAAAACTTCTGAGATGAACCTCTTTCTTTTATTCCCTGGAACATTCAGCAGGCTGTGACAAGAACTGTATTATATCCAGATGAAGCTACTGAATTAACAGCACGAGCTTAAAATGTCTGTTCCATCTCTTTAAACTCATCTCTGGAACCTTTAACTACAAAAGCCCTTTCTGAAGACCGAGAAAAAAAAATCTGACAAAATGTTAATGAGATGAAATATTGAGGTTACTGATTGGATGTTCATGTCCTGATTCATATGCCTGAAAATGACAATCTTTTCTATGCAGTGCCAATGTATATACTGAGCTAGCATTTGAATATATTTGTATATGTCCATGTTCTTGATGCTTCGTTGGATCTGTTCCTGACCATTGACTGTCATATTCGCTGGTGTCCCATTATTATTTTGTCAGCAATTGATTTTTTAACCTCGATATGGTTGCTGCCTTATATCTGAGAATTGAAAAGGCATAAGTCCATGTATATGTTAAATCCTTTTTTTCCTAATTTGGTTTGTTGTAGGAGGTGGTGATAATGCACTGGGCATGTTCAAAGATAACTGCTTCATTAGCAATCCCTGATGCCACTCTCCTTGAAATCTTACTGGATAAGGTTGTCAATTACTCCAAAAATTTATGTGATTTATGTTCATTTCATTCCATGTAAACATCTTATATCATGTCTTTTTGAGTTGCAGTTGAAATTATGCAAAGGAATATCCTATGCTGCAGTTGCTGCCCATGCTGATAAGAATGGCCGCCGGAAATTAGCTGCTATGCTTGTTGAACATGAACCACGTTCCTCAAAACAGGTTTTTATTCTCTTTCCTTTTCTTTCATTTGCTTGAAGTGCACTTGTGGGGAAAGATCTCCCTCTCTCATTGACTAAAAAATCTGCTATGTTTTGAATACCTCCTCCCCCAACAAAGAAAAAAAAAAAGAAAGGAAAAAATGCTGCGGCATTTTATGGAAGTTTCTTATTATCATTTTTTCACTTCAGGTCCCTCTTCTTTTAAGCATAGGAGAAGAAGATACAGCTTTGATTAAGGCAACTGAAAGTGGTGATACTGACCTTGTTTATCTTGTTCTGTTCCATATCTTGCAAAAGGTAACACTTCAACAGAAACAAAAAGTTCTATTTGTAGTCATATACTAGATGCTATTGATAGGCTCTTCTATTTGATGCAGAGGCAACCGTTGGAGTTTTTTGGAATGATACAGGCCAGAACCCTGGCACGGGATTTATTTATAATTTATGCACGGTATGTATAAACTATTTTCTGATTTAGTGTATATTTTTATTTTAGTTATCAAAAGTTATATATATATTTTTTTGATAAGTAAACAATAGTATTAATAAAGGATAGTCAACGCCCAAGTACACAAGATGGTATACAAAGGATTAGGCCTATCTAGGTCGTTATAGTGGAAACAAGAAAATCCTGAAAATTTAGGCCATTAAAATCAACAGCTAGAGCCCAAAGAAATAAGGTACGGAAAAATAAATATCTAAGCTCCTCTAGTGTCCACTGCTTATCTTCGAAAGTCTGCTCATTACGTTCACACCATATAAGTACCATCTTTCATACGGCTTTGATTTGTGGAGCACCACCCAGAATTGTCCAGCTGGCCAATAACTCCGCCACTGCAAACGGCATCACCCAGCTTAACTCTAATCGACTGAACACTTCACTCCACACGGCTCTCGCTGTCTCACAGTGTAACAAGAGATGATCCACTGTTTCGCCAGCTTTCTTGCACATACAACAGCAATATGAAATAATTACCCGGCGCTTTTGCAGATTATCAATTGTCAAGATCTTCCCCAAAGCCGCTGTCCAAGTGAAGAAAAGAGCTTTGGGGGGTGCCTTATTCCTCCACAATCTTCTCCAAGGGAAATGCGCATTTGGAAGAGCAGTAAGGGCCTTATAGAAGGAACTAACCGAGAAAACGTCCTTACCCACAGGTTTCCACTACAGTTTGTCAGCTCGCAGTCCGTTCAGTCTCACAAAATAAACAAGTCTGAAAAAAGTCTCCAAACTGTCTAGTTCCCAATCTTGAGCTGCACTATTAAAAGTGACATTCCATTGGACTTGGTTCCCTGATCGAACTATAAGATTCACCGCTAAAGCTTCTTGGTAGTATGCCACTCGGAATACGGATGGGAAAGAATCCATTAGGGCCTCCTCCCGCACCAAATATCTCGCCAAAATTTTATGTGAGTGCCTTCCCCCATCACAAGTTTAGTATGGCATAAGAACAACCCCCACCCTCTTCTTATATGCTTCGAAACCCCCACACCATAGCTCCCATTCCCCTCTTTAGTACACCAACCCCCCCAACCACTACCATGTTTGCAATCGACCACCATTTTCCAAAGAGCTTCCGATTCCACGATTCCATGTTATATCTCCAAAGCCATTTCCCGAGTAAGGCCCGATTAAATGTTCTCAAGTTTTTTATTCCCAAATCACCAGAGGGAATTGGCCTACACCTTATCCCAGCTGACTAAATGAAACTTGAATTCATCCCCCATCCCACTCCATAAAAAGTCTCGAATAGAGTTTTTCAATCCGTGCCGCCACACTAGCAGGAATAGGAAATAAAGACAGAAAATAAGTTGGTAAATTAGAAAGAGTACTCTTAATAAGAGTCACCCGGCCTCCTTTTGACAAGTACACTTTCTTCCACCCTGCCAATCTTCGTTCTATCTTTTCAATATCAGAGTCCTAAACAAATAAAGCCCGAGAGGCAGCCCCCAACGGCAATCCCAAATATGACATAGGAAGAGAAGCAACCTTACACCCAAGTGTGCTGGCCAAATGCCGAGTGATACTGACAATAACAGCTGGTACTAGCTCTGATTTCTTCCTTGTAAGTTGTCTTTTCTAGGTACTTTAGTTTGCAAATGTGAGTGAAAAGATTATGGTTATTAGAGTATTGACACATTAGGCATTAAAGGTTGCCTAGAGCTGCATGCAGGGTGAACTTTCTGAACACATCTTGGAAAAGTAATGCACATGATCTAGTGACATAAATTCTTGGAAACACGAAGAAAGGCCATCGTGGGGGGTCTAAAACACTTTTCAGAAAAAATAAATTCTTAAAATATATTTGTGGAAAAATGAAGATATAACATGCAATGAGTTTTTACGTGGCTTTTAGATTTAAGAGAACGTTTATACCTGCTTTTAGATTCAAATTCTCAAGTCTCAACTGTAGGAAACAGTTGAGCTGCATATGGCAACAAGATTTCTAACAAAGCCCACCATAGAGAGAAGACACCCCTCAGCACTGGGGTTGGGGGGCAGGGTATTTTAAGGCATTGCAGAACTTTATATTTGATCTTTATGAACTAATTTGCCTTTGAACTCAAATGTTAAAATAGAAAATTATGTTAGTCTTACTTATTCAAGGATATTATCATTAATCACTTTCAAGAAATTGGACTCTTTAGTTCAGTAGAAAAGATTTGGGACAGGTTTTCGAGCTGATGGAAAAAAAGAAAATATTTTTACTAATAGGGGGGAGGAGAGGGGGCAATAAGGACATTAATATTGACTAGAAAGGGAGGGGGAGAAGATGACAATGAATACGATGCAAAATACCATATCTAAAAAAAGCTGAAACGAAATGAAAATATTGGAATTATGCTTTGTTCATCTTTTGTTCAATCAGAGAATACAAACATGTGTGTTCCGTAAACCTTACAGCATGAGTTAGTTAATCGCTGATTTTGCAGAATACGCATGTGGTGGAAGAATAAGCAGATTTTAGCTTAAGAGTGCGCTTACTGTTGTGCCCTGAAAAGTACTAAAAGTATGTGCAGATGTGTCGTTTAGGCTAGTTGAGTGCATGGCCTCTCCTGATGTGGAGTGAGGCATGTGGGCTGCAAATTAGTATGGATTTTCTAATAGTGCACTTTTACCGTAGTCAAAATAATTTGTTTGCTTTCAAGGATCTCGTTGCATGTTGTCTGTTTTGTGCACATGTTTCTGATGCAGGATAAGTATTTCTTAATTTTTTGGTTTTCCTCGTGACTTTAGTTTCGTTTGTTTTCAGTTTTTCTAATAACTCAAGGATTTTGGTCTTTTACCATAAGATTGAGATTGATGGCATATAGTGAAACAAATTTCATCATTGAATCACTGAATAATTGAGATGGTTTTAGTAAAAGGAGTTTTCTTCTGTGCTCTTTTTCATTATGTGTTCAAGGATTTAAAAGAGACATGTTCTTCTCTTTTCTTTTGCTTGCGTTACATCATTGAATGTGGTGTTTTGTGCTTGTGCATGCATGCTCACAATGTTCATTGTTTCAGGTGTTATAAGCATGAATTCCTGAAGGACTTCTTCCTATCAACTGGACAACTCCAAGTATGTTTAAATTCTTTGAGATTGGTGATTGATATTTGATCTACACAGACGCATATGTATTAAGTTCTTTAGAGAGTATATCTGTATTTGAGGTCATGTAGAGAGTAGGAATCCTTAGGTTGGTTATTGCATCCTCTTTTTGTGATTACCATGAAAACGGAGTTTGGTGTCAGAAATGGCTTGAGTATTGGATTTAGGTCTTCCTGTTACAAAATTCTAAAATATATAAATAGGTATGACAGGATGAGTGTGCCATCAGGAAAAAAAAAAAAAAATGGGAGGAATGCTCTAGGTAGCCGTCATTGTCATCATACACCTCCGGGTTTTACTTGAGATCACTTTATTTTCGCTTCCTTCCTTCCATCCATTTGATTTCTTAGTTTTATTTAGTATTTGACTTAACACATTAAGGCCCCGTTTGGATAGTGAGATGAGATGAGATGGTTTTAGATGAAAGTTAGAAGTTGAATAAAATATTTTTAAAATATTATTTTTTAATATTATTATTTTTTTGAGATTTGAAAAAGTTGAATTGTTTATTATATTTTGTGTGGAAATTTGGAAAAGTTATAATAATGAGATGAGATGAAACCGTTTCTGTATCCAAACGGTGCCTAAATTTTCTGATGGTAATCTCTGTTTGTTGGAACATTAATTTTGATTATAATGTTTTCTGGTTTCAAAGGAGGTTGCTTTTCTGTTATGGAAAGAATCATGGGAACTAGGAAAGAATCCAATGGCAAGCAAAGGATCTCCACTCCATGGTCCACGCATAAAACTTACTGAGAAGGCCCAAAATCTTTTCTCAGAAACGAAGGAACATACCTTTGAGTCAAAGGCTGCTGAAGAGCATGCAAAATTGTTAAGGTGAGAAAAGAATAACATTTTTTATTCGCACCACTAGATGCATAAAATAATTATTACTGTAAACCTGCCCTTTGTTGTATCAGGCTTTAAGACAAAGCATGCTATAGTTCTTTATGAGGTCATACTACAATAAATGTATGCAAATAATCACTTAGGGTTTAGACTTGGTTATTTACATTTTACACCACTACTTGATGTATGAAAACACTATTATGCAAAATGAAATTATTCTTAGTTCTGATTACTTCCTATTTTTCTAGAATGCAACATGAGTTGGAGGTGACTACAAAGCAGGCCATTTTTGTTGATTCAAGCATTAGTGACACAATTCGCACGTGTATTGTATTGGGAAATCATCGAGCTGCAATGAAAGTGAAAACAGAATTCAAGGTCTGTAAAGTTCCTCTAATGCCTCCTAGGGTAAAAGTGAAAAAGTGTTTCTCTTATGCCTAATTCCATGTTTTTCTAAAGCAATGAAGCTGAGATATTGGGTGCGACGAGATCAAGCAATTGTCAACATTTTTAGTTGTTTACATGCCATCTATGTGGTCTACTAGATGCAATTTGAAAGTTACTGATGTTGTTACTTGTCTCAGGTTTCTGAGAAGAGATGGTATTGGCTTAAGATCTTTGCTTTGGCCACGATCAGAGATTGGGATGCACTGGAAAAGTTCTCAAAGGAGAAGAGACCGCCAATTGGTAAGGTTTCCAACTCTTCATTTAGTTTTAGAAAGCAAAGTAAATAATACTGTTATAAAAAAAGAAAAGAAAAGGAAAGCAAGGTAAAGAAGAAAACACATTTCGTTTACTTACAAAAAAAAGAAGAAGAAGAAAACACATTTAAAGTCTTGCTGCCTTTATAATGATTACGTTGTAGATTTATATTGTCGTTTACATTCAAAGAATATTTTGGTGTAGATGTCAACAATTATTAAGTTTTGCTTCCAATTATATGTTATTCTGATTCAGGAGTATCTGAATGTTTGTATCTGATAGCTCAACTCAAACAATCAACAAACATCGGACAACTTTGAATATTTACTATTTAAAATCAGTTTGAGTCTTATATGTCTGCTACTGTAATAAATAAAGGAAAATGCTAGTTTGCTCCCTGGGTTTGACCGTTGGTGCATTTTTTTTTAAATGTTTAAAAAAGTTACTATAATGAATGTGTACTTTTTTAATATTTAAAGAATGTTTAAATTTTTTTTTTCAAAAAAAGGCAGAACGCCCAGAGGTCATGCCCAGCGGTAAGTGCTGGGCGGCACAGTAGCATGGTCCAACAATAAATGATCTACCATCCAAGGTCACGTGCAAATTTTAGTGGGAGAGAACCCACTATATCCCAATATTGTTTTCATATTATGAAATCTGATGGATTCAGATCGTTATCACATCATATGCATATTATTTCTTGGTTTTGAGCTTTTGTTTTTTGGTAGAATGGGGCATTGAAAATGTTTTGTAGCCACAATTTGCCGAAAACAGAATTCAAAGGCATATTTATTTTCCATTTAAAAGATGAAAAGTAGGTGTAGATCTTTTGTATGTCCTTTCATGACATACTTCATGAATAGATTACCTAATTTTCTTCGCTGCAAACAGGCTACCGTCCATTTGTGGAGGCCTGCATTGAGGCAGACGAAAAAGGGGAAGCTCTAAAATATATCCCCAAAGTCACAGATCCTCGAGAAAGAGCTGAGGTAAATAAACCTGCAATGAGTTCAATAATGTAGTGATACCTCTGGCCAAACCAATTATTGTTCACTCTGTGTTTGCATGCGTTTAATTTTTGCATACAACACCCTTACCTTGAGCTCTTGTTTAATATGAAACAGTCTTATGCTCGGATTGGCATGGCCAAGGAAGCTGCTGATGCTGCATCGCAGGCGAAAGATGGTGAATTGCTTGGTAGATTGAAATTGACCTTTGCACAGAATACAGCCGCTTCATCAATTTTCGATACGCTTCGTGACAGACTTTCCTTCCAAGGAGTTTCATAAACTTCCAACTTTATTTTTATTTTCTCAATCCTCATCTTCACAATCTTTTCTTTGAAGGTGGTTTTTTTTTTTTTTTTGTGCAATTTCTCCTTGAAGTTGTGTATATTGGCGAATGTATGTAGTAGAGACACCGTAGTTTCGTTTCTCGAGATGATTAATGCCACTGAAAGTTCAGTCCACTATACCTGTTTTTACACACATTTGGTGGACAAAATAAACTCACAAACTCATAATTTCATATGATATATGGATTTACTTTACGACAATAAAAATAATTTTGCAATCTAATATACATCTGATGCTAAAACAGCTTAAAAGCTTGCGTTGGTTTGAAATGATATTAAAACAACATAGATTGGGTACAAATGAGGTGTTACTAAAAGAATTAATAGTACATTTATTTTAATAGCAAGATGGGAGGACACAATATATACATACATACATATATATATTTATATATATATATATATATTGTATGACCTTCCAACTAAATATGTTTAAAATTATGGCCATTGAATATAATCCAGAGTTCTTGAAGAGTTCATATGCTGAATTTATGAAAACTAGAAATACTATTTATCATTCCTCAAGTATTTTTCTCGCTATGGAAAAACAAAAAGTAAACCTAATAATTCATGATAAGTAATGCAACATGAGAATAAAGTGGAATGAAAGGGCTGCGTAGTGCGTATGGCCACAAAACTCGCAGCTTTACCACTCAAAAGGAACTCAATTCCATCACAAACTTGGTCTTCCTCTTCACCATCTCTCCCACAGCTTCACCAAAAACTGCCTTATCTTCATGATCCTCCTCTCCATCCAAATCACCCACCAACAAATCACCATCACTTTTTCCTTCTCCCCTCGTCACCCCTCCATTAACAGGCCTGATCAGCGCAACCGTCACTCCTTTCATGACAATCCCCGATGCCGGAAACTCCATTACAGGCTCGTACCACAGCTTCATGCACGAATTTGGTATTGGAGTCCTCTCCGACGACGTCCCCATCGAGTTCATAGTAATAATATTCCTCAGCTCAACGATCTGTTCTTCCGCCATGCAAAGCTTCCCTTGCTTCCTTACATCCGTAACAACAACGCTTTGAAGCGTACGGCACTTTGCAACAATCTCTTTCAACAAGTAGTGCCTCACGGACGCAGATACCAAGCAAGATATTGTCCAAATTATTCGTGACTTTAGCACTTCTTCTTCTAAATATGGTTGAAGACATTCTTGTTCTTGTTCTTCTTCATCAAGTACTTCGTTTCCATTAGTACTGTCCGTCGATGAAAGTTTCTTCCTTTCAAAAGATGTTGCCCCAAGGATTACGCAACTCTTGAGCTCCTCTCCAAATTCAGCTTTCCACTTGAGCAATCTTAACGAATGATCGCCACCGTCAAATTCCATGTCACAGCCAATGCAAGGTAGCTCTAAATGCAAAGTCTTTACTCCATTGAAGTTTTTCAAAACTCCATAAGGGGAATGGTATAACAAATGGTCAGGCTTGAAGTTTGTAGCGTGTCTAGCGGAAACGATATGGTGAAGAAATCGAACAACTTTTGTGACCAAATTCTGCACAAAAACCTTGAAAATTTTTTTGGGTAAGCCCCCCCTGGGTTTTGGATCAGGCACAACACGAGGGAGGGGAAGAAAAACAGTGTCAATTTGAGGAATAAGAGAAGCAAAACGCCTTGAGACTGAGAGGCATCTGATTAGAGTCTTGGCGTCAAGGACTTTATTGCAGATGAGGAGGAGAATTGCACCTGGAAGACGATCAAAATGATCTTCTTGGTTGGAATCCATTGACTTGGGTTATAAGGGAGAGGCAGAAAACATCCAAAGAGTGGGAAAAGTTATATATAAAGGGTGCAAACAGTTTGGTGGCTTTTGAGAGAGAGAGAGAGGAGACTCTTTGTCTGTTAAGACCAAAGTCCATGGTACTAGGACATGGTTTTAGTAGGACCAAGTTTCTATATTTACAGTATTAAGGAAGGTGACGCAGATTATGGACAGCTCAGCTAGCCGAAATCTTTGTAGATATTTTCTGTATTTAGAGCCTAGCCGTAAATCATGTTATACAGTTAATTTCTATAATTGATTTTTGTAACCGTTGTATAACTTAGCCATTAAGTCTGTATAAACATTTCCCTTGAGAAATGAAACTGATGTGGGAAAATTTCCATTGAAAACACTTGCAGTATTATTTCTTCCATATATAGAGGATGTTGTGGAAGGAAACAACCTTATCCGATTCTTTTTTTGGGGAAAGAAAAAAAAAAGAAGTAAAGAAAACGAGGCAACAACAAACTAATTAATTTAGTGGATGTGTTGCGTGGGCATGCTCATCCTAGGATGTCAAATTAGAAGGTGGATAATGATCGGTGGCATGCCCCAAATTAGGTGCTCTACTGGATATTATATTCGTTGATTGTGTCTGATATCCACCAGAGTTAACATTATTGATCATCAATCATTTTATTCATTATTTAAAAAAGAGAAGTGCTACAAAAATAAATAGTTTACACAAAAGTAAACTCACAAAGTGACGTGACTTTATGTGATCAGTTAGATCTATTTTACAATAAAAATAATTTTATAATCTGATGTACTGCATCAAATCACGTCATTTTTTTGAAAAAAAAACCCAACTCTATATTTGTATGGTATTATCTTTTTTTCTGACGAACTCTATTGAAGTTTCCTTGTAATCCCCGTGGAAGAGTTGTAACTTTTCTATGGAACAAAGCTCTATTTCCTTTTAAAGGTTATGTAAAATACATGCATTTTGCCTTTTTTACTCCTTGAATTCTTGGAAGCTGTGATTTGAAGGAAAAAAGATAGAAAGAAAAAGACGTAGCCAAACAGACGAGCTAGGGACCAAAATGCACTGCTGACGCCAATGAAAAACTAGCACAAGCGATGATTAGATTTTCTGCACAGGAATCATTGTATTGGTGTTAGCATGAAGTGATGCATCATTTACTCTCAGCAGCTGGTAAAGCCATATTGCAGAAAGTTAATGAGTGGTAGGTCTTGTTTGAGGGTCCGGCTACTATGCCGCTGGTAAAAAAAAAAAAAATTTTTTTTCCTTTTTTTTTTCACATTTTTTAAACATATTTAAATACATTTAAAAAATAAAAAAAATATACCAATACATTTAAAATCACTTCCTTAATCACTAACTAAAAATATATATATATATTTTTTTGACCAACGGTCAAATGGAGATGTCAAATGAAATGGGCATAGTAGTATTTTTCTTGTTTAAGCATGCCTTAATTTTTACTCCCTACTTAAATAAATTAATAAATGATTTTTTCTGGTTAGTTCTAGATGTATCCATTTTTTAAAAAAAGAGCGTATACTCTAAGACTGCAAATATCATTTCTTGTATTTATTTTGTATCAATATCCTTGAAAGACAATATTTTCTAATCTTTTAGCAGGCTTGATAAACGTTATATTGTTAGCCAAGTGAGTTTATAATGAATCTCATGTTGGGAACATAATAGTAGAAAACATGATTGAACTTAAAGATGTGTCCAAATACAGGACAATGCAAGATGCATTGTGCATTAAATAGGGAACGTGGTGAGCCTCAAAAGAGTGCAAGTAGAGGAAATTATACATTTTATACAAGGAGATCAGCTGAAGGAAGCCATGGAAGAAGAAGTGATTATTACATGGACTCAAATCCTGGAAGCGATGAGTGGGATGTTGTTCTGCAGGTATGCACAAGCTGCAGCTACTCCACTACCTAGCTTAACCGGGTAGCCCACATCCTTGAGTATCATCTCCACACCAGCAAGACAACCCAATAATTGCAACTGAAATTATGGAAAAAGAGCACCAGATAAAGCAGGGAAATTCATGAAGCAAATATGTGTTATGAACTGTAATTTCTGATTATTTAGGATNGCCCCATTCACTTTCTATGACATCAACATTGAAGTTAAGGCGCTGCTGCTGATCTATCCACAGCAGACTGAATTGACCAATGAGGAAAGATACAATCCGATCTCCTGGAGATAACGTGTTAGTAAGTGCACTCTCCCATGCACCAGTACCTGAACAAAAAACAGCATCATTATTTACACTTATTTACAGACACACAGTAATCAAAACTCATAAAATTGCGACTACTATTCCAACCCTGGCATGAATTGAGCGAGCTTGAAATCACCACCGACAATTTTCTGGGAATATTACAGAATTAAAAGTATGGATTTGGTATTTTAGAAAAGTACATAGACAGTACCTTTCATCCTTGAAACCAGAACAAATAGGATGTGTGGAAATTAAACAAGTTATTGTAAGAATTAGGTTACCTCTAGGAATGATGTAAACAATCAAGATAGCCAATTTTATAATTGCAAACATGTCATCACTCAAAATAAATTTAAATCAAATGAAATGATACACGTTTCCTTCTTTTGAGATATGGTCACGTTTTAATGCATTAGAAAATAGAAACTCAATCTTCATGCTGATTAAGGAATGCACTTCAATGAACATGAAATCTTTGCAAGAAAACCCTGTGCATGAAAAAATAAAATCTCTAAGGACGTCAATGAACACAATACCTGTGGTGGGGATAAGAAATGGAGTCCCACTAGTAGTCTTGAAAATTTTCTTCACATCCTCAAGCAGAGTTTTTGTCAATGCAGGGACAGCTGGAGAGCGGTAATCCTCGTTATTTCTATTCATGGCCCTAATGACGGGTTCCGGAATATTGACTGGCCCCGGAACAAAGAGATGGTTCCTCCCTGGTCCATACACATAGTCCATCTTTCCCCTCCTGAAACTTCAATGTGGTATTGAGTTCTCAAAAATTCCTCACGCTTTCCAGCGCCAAAACACTTCAACTGCAAAAACCAACCTAACAAATTAATCTTATATTGCCTTCCATTATGCATTTTTCTGAAGTCCCAAAACATGCAATCAATTACATGAATATAACTTTTTGATGCCAAATACCTCATCTATGTAAAACTCAACTGAAGGAAATGAAAATGGTCTATTCAATTGTTGAATTAGTTGTAAATAAGTAATGTTAAGAATCGAAATGGTCCTTGTTATTCATAGTTATGGAATTATAATTGGTGTGAGGAGTAATATACGGATTTAAGAAGAAGAAAGGCAGATATAAGAACAGGAAAAAAGCGGCACAAACCTCCCAATATTAGGATACAAGTAGGATGTTGATGAAATGGTAAATTCATATCAGATGTAGGACTCTTTTGAGTCTTTGTGACTATTTGAAGAAAGACTGAAAAATCTTCAAGTAGAAGAGAAGTTGATTACTCTTTCCTAAGCATCTGGAAAAATATTCATTTGGTGACCCATATAGTCTAAGAAATGGACAGCTGCCTGTCTTTTTGCTTACTTGGGGGAAAAAAACACATGGAGACAAAAAGTTAATTATAGTCGTGAATTTTTGTTTTCTCAACAATTACAAAAATCTCAAGAAATTTTCATATCCAAACAAGCTGATAAAACTCCAACATAACAGTGTTCCTATCTAAATATTTACATATCT
>QEOT01003729.1:8745-37832 GCA_003123785.1 Pterocarya stenoptera | reverse complement strand
GTGGAAGCCCAAGGGAAGTAAAAAGTTTACGGTTCATTCCTATTTTAAGGTGTTGACTGTTCAGCATAGTCTTCCTCTTCCTTGGAAGCGTATTTTTAGGTCTCATGTGCCTTCCAAAGTCTCTTTTTTATATGGACAGCCTTGCTTGGGAACATTTTGACGATGGATAATTTGAGGAAGCGTGACCTTATTTTTACGAAGTGGTCTTTCATGTGCAAGAAGCATGGGGAATATCTGGATCATTTACTTTTGCATTGTGAGGTGGCAATGGCGTTTTGGGATGGAGTTTTTAGTAGAATTGGATTGGCTTGGGTGATGCCTTTGAGAGTGGTGGATCTTCTTACTTGTTGGAATGGGCTTTGTGGTTGCTTTTAAGTGGCTGCAGTGTGGGAAGATGGTTCCTTTGTGTCTTATGTGGTGCATTTGGTTGGAAAGGAACGAATGGTGTTTTAATGATAAGGAGCACACCTTGGAGGAAATTCGGAATTTTTTTGTGTACTCTTTATTGCAAAGGTTTTCTGCTTTAGTGATTAATGGAGCTTCAGCTCATGTTTTTTTGTTGTCTTTTTCTGCTTCCTAGAATGTTTTTAGGTGTTTTCTTTTATATACATCCTGTGTACATGGGCTTTGCCTATTTCATTCGTTTTAATAAAATTCTCTTTTATATATAAAAGAAAAGAATAGGCAAAAGCTCAAGTAGATAGGACATATACAAGAGCAACGCCTAATTGTGCGTTATGGGGTTGTTATGCTATGAGTTAATAATATATAAATATTAACCAAATCAATTTTCCAGTGCTCTTAAGATCGGAGAGTACCTTGGGTTGTAAGGTTTCTATTTTGCCTATGAAGTACCTTCGTCTTCCCTTGGGGGCTCCTCATAATTCCAAGGTAATATGGGATGGTGTTATCTAAAAAATTGAGAATAGATTGGCTGGTTGGAAAATGATGTATCTATCGAAAGAAGGAAGAATCACTCTTATTAAGAGTACGCTATCTAACTTCCCTTGTACTATCTTTCGTTATTCCTGATTCCGGCTGGTGTGGCTAATAGGATGGAAAGATTATTCCGTGCTTTCTTGTGGGGTGGATTGGGGGACAAGAAAAAGTTTCATTTGATTAAATGGGACAAGATTTGTACCCCCTATCTTATGGTGGCTTCGGGATTAGAAAGTTGAGCATTTTCAATAAGACCTTACTTGGGAAATGGTTTTGGTGGTACCATAAAGAAAGTGACGTGTTATGGAGGACTGTGGTTGAAGCTAAATTTGGCAGCATTAGGGGAGGCTCGATTTCTTATGAAGTGCGTGGATCTTATGGTGTGGGTGTATGGAAATCTATTAGGAAGGGCTGGGATGATTTTATTCGTAATTTCAGATTTGTGGCGGGGGGTGGAACAACGGTCAGATTCTGGGTTGATGTTTGGTGTGGTGATGTTGCCCTCAAGGACGCCTTTCCTTATCTTTTCAGAATTGCACGGCATAAAGAAGCCTCTGTTGCTGATTGCATGGACTCTTTGAGTGGCTTGCTGCGGTGGAATGTATCATTTATCAGATCAGTTCAAGATTGGGAAGTGGGAGACATTTCTGACTTCTACAGCACCTTGTGTGCATTGAATTTGGATTGTGGTGTGGAGGACAAACTGCTGTGGATATACCCTGGGAACAAGAATATCTCAGTTAGATCTTTGTACAATGCTTTGTCTACCCATCCTTCTACTGCTTTCCCTTGGAAGCGCGTTTGGAAGTGCAAAGTGCCCTTAAAAGCTGCTTTTCTTTGGTTGGCTGGCCTCTCACGGGAAACTTCTGACCATAGACAAGCTAAGGAATCATGGCTTTTTCATAATGGATTGATGCTTCATGTGCAAACGGAATGGCGAATCGATAGACCATCTACTTCTCCATTGTGATGTGGCAAAGGCTTGATGGGATGAAATCTTTGTAAGGCTGGACATTGCTTGGGTGATGCCAAAGAGGGTGGTGGACCTTTTGGCTTGTTGGTGCGGCATATGGGGAAATCGCCAAGTAGCAAAGGTTTGGAAGATGGTTCCCCTATGTCTTATGTGGTCTATATGGAATGAGAGGAATGGAAGATGTTTTGAAAATAGAGAATGCTCATTGGGGGCGATTAGAGACCTATTTTTCCAATCTTTGTTAATTTGGGCTAAGGCTATTGTATTATAGGGGGTTAATTTTAATGACGTGTATGCTTCTTTCTTTGTTCGTAGGCTGTAATTAGGTATTTCTCTCTTGCATACCACCTATGTACTTGGGTTATGCCTATTTATGAGGATCAATAAATTTTCTTACTTATAAAAAAAAGATCTGAGAGTTTAATGTTCTTTCAGGTTGATGAAGATAACAAACATTCTTTGAGACAGAACCCGGCTACTTATACACAAATTTTGAACTCTGCGGCAAGAGGGCTCTACAGGTACTGTTATTAAGTACTGAGTTGGATATCTTGTGGAAACTAGCAATTTAATAACTATCCTAGTTTGTTTTTTTTGGTAGGTGAGATGTCAAGTGTTTTTTTTACTTATAAAAAAAAGAAGTGTTGAGTAAAATTCTGAGCCTTGTTGGAATGATATATTTTTCCCTTCAACTTAGGTTTTCAGGATATGTGGTAACTTGTATCAGGCCAGCTCATCCCGAGTCTGAAGCTTGTTTCTATTGTATGCTTCCCTTTAAAATTAAAAGCTTATTACGTGGTTAAGTTTAGAATAGTAAATGACTAACTTCATCCTTTCACCCCCCACCTTTGGTTTATGAGACAAGTGGCGACATATTGTGGTATCAAAGCAGGTGGTTTGAGTTCGAATCATGTCTCCACTATATCTCCTTTATAAGATGAAATTGCATGTGTTTGAGTAGTCATGGGAATTTTGAAATAATGTAATCCATTTAATTCACTCTTGCCATCCATATAGGCTAGCTTTTGTGATGTGACGATGTCAAATTTATCATTACCAATTTGTGCTCATTCCTCCACATTATAGAATTGCTGGACTAGAAAATTGTATATTTTTTTTTTACCTATAAAAAGAGTCTGCTATGTCAAATTAAAAGGTGGACTATCTTATGCAACAGTTATACTGAAAGCTATATTTTGATTAAAGGGTTGATTCTTTTCCCCCCATCCGGTGCATTTGTTCATGCCTAATGTGGGAACCTTCCATGCTTGGATATTTGTTACCTTCTCATCAAAATTATATATCATGTTCTTGTGCTCCATCTCTCATGTCTGATCATATCATTTCAGAATTGGAACTGTATTTGGTCATCTTGCACCTTTACCCAATGGGCCATCAGCTGATGATCCTATACTTGCACTTCTCACGGTTTTTTGGCCCATGCTGGAGAAACTTTTTATGTCCGGACACATGGAAAATGGTAATTTATCTACAGCAGCTTGCCGGGCTCTTTCACAAGCAATTCAATCTTCAGGTATGAGTAAAGATCTGTAACTGAGGTGTTCTTGACAGGTCATGAGACCTTCTCTCTGCAAAAATATATAAATAATGCTTCATTTTGTTTGATTTGCAGGCCAGCACTTTGTGACAGTACTGCCCAAAGTACTCGATTGCCTATCGACAAATTTTTTGTTATTCCAAAGTCATGAATGCTATGTCAGAACAGGTAGGGTGCTTGATTGATGATGACATGCAGTCTGCTGTTGGAATTAAAATGACTTATCTGCTTCGACACAATTATCTGACCATAAATGCTGTGCCACTAGGTTAATTTATAGTTCAGAGGACAATGGGAACCACGGTGTCAGTCTGTTTGAAGAAGCAACTTGAATCGTGACAAATTTCATAATGGTTTGCCTGAGAACCATATATGCTAGAGTTTCACATTGCTCAGAAATCAATCTATAGAAGCATGATTCCCTAACTCCCATTAGCGCTGCCGATAATTATGATACTTCTGTGTCTCCTGGTTTTTTGGGCTCTAATTAAACCCTTGAATAAAACAAGCCCAGGTCTACTTAGACGACGTCAGTCCTTAAAGGCCTCTTGCAAATTTTACTAAATCCATCAAAAGATTTACTAAAAAGTCAAACTGAGAATTATAAATCTAAAATCAGACTAACAAAGATTCTTTCTCTTTGTTGCGCATGCATCAACAGCCCATGCAAGATGATTCAAATGATGCTTTTATTTGTCATGCAAGGAATATGGCAGAAATGTTAGATTATAGAATTAAAAACTATCAATTATAGAGGTTCTAGTATATCATTGCATTTGTTTTGCTTATTTTTAGCACAAAATAGAGAGGATGCATTTAAAGATGAAGAATGTTAATGATGTGCATTTAGAATTGGTACTTGATATTTGTTTAGAAGCAAGGTACAAGAAAACTAAACATATTGGATTTTGACAATATCAGTTGATGTCTTGTACTTATCAAGTTGCAAATAAATTCTTGTTGCCTTAATTCAAAATATTTTTAGAATTCATTGTCAGCTGTTATATCAATATGGTCGAGTGTATTTCAGTTATGAAAACAGGACTTCTTGTGCATGGATGCCAGTAAATTGGGATAGACTTTTGCACTTGTGCGTTTTTAATAATTAACTTTTATATTACTTGGAAAAATATTGGGATACATCATGGAAATTTTGAGATATCATGATTTTGAAAAATTCAACAAATTAAATCATGCAACATCAGAAGAAAATATTATGATTCCCAAATTTCTATCCCATGCTATCGTATGCTTTTTTTATAAGTAAAATCTTGGTATAATTAATACGTGTAGCCTAGTGCACATGGTGTATACAAGAGAAAACATGTAGCTAGGAAGAAGATCCTATGCTATCATATGTTAAAAAGATTTATAATATACGAGCTTCATAATTTGCATAAATTTTATTTGGTTGTGTTGCCTGCTCTTGTTGGTTTCCATGGACAATGCGATTACTGATTTCCCTTTCTTTTTGGTATACCATTCATTTTCAGCTTCTGTTGTCATTGAAGAATTTGGTCACATAGAGGACTATGGTCCGTTATTTGTCACCACCTTTGAACGGTTTACATATGCAGCATCAGTAGTGGCTCTTAATTCTTCGTACATATGCGATCAAGAACCTGATCTAGTGGAAGCCTACACAAATTTCGCATCCACGTTCGTTCGGGGATCTTCTAAGGTTATGTACACCATTCTTTTCATTGATTTCCTTCAGGAAAAAATAAATCCTTCCCCAGAAGTTTTGAAATTGAAAGGATTGTGTTTGCAATCATGCTATTGAAAATTTTGGTTATTTGATGGATATCAGGAAGTGCTTGCTGCATCTGGTTCCCTTCTTGAAGTTTCCTTCCAAAAGGCGGCCATATGTTGCACGGCTATGCATCGTGGGGCAGCACTAGCTGCAATGTCATATTTGTCTTGTAAGTATAACAAATGGCTTTTAAAATAGAAAAAAAAAAAACGAACAGCTTTTTTTACACTTTTTTTTTTAAAATTTACTCTCACCCTTCTAGTTATCATATCTTTTAAAAACCAAAAGTGAAATTAATTACATTTTAGTGTTTTCAAAGCTATATTTTCAATTTTCTTTAAAGCTAATTATATCTCAGTTCTCTTGGTTTTGTCTGCACTTCCACACCGCTGAGATTTGTGGGAGGCCTTGTAGAGTTATCTAGCGGGCTATGAGCTCTGTCACTTTGGCAAGCATAACCCAAGCTAAGTCCATTCTATTAAACACCTCATTCCATCATGTTCCAGCCACCTCACAATGCAATGGTAGATTACCTTTACTTGTGGGTGTCCACCACATCTTATTTGCTCCTTGAGTTCTCGGCATCATGGTGTATAGAAGACCAAAGAACTTCTTAATGCTGCCAACTTCCCAATCTTTGGGCGGCTCTAGTGAAATTCACGTTCAATTGGACTAAGTCCCCAAATAACTCCACCACTGAAGCATCTTTCTCACCTGCAATCCTAAAAACTGATGGGAATGAATCCTTTAGGGCTTGATCTACACACCACAGAACAATGCAGAATTTTATTCTAGATCCATTGCCCAACACCAGTTTAGTATGCCGATTAAAGATCCCCCACCCTCTTCGAATGTGTTTCCAAGCTCCCACTCCATAAACTTCGTGAACCTTCCTACCCCCCCCCCCCTCTTCATATTTGCAATCAATCACTGACTTCCATAGGGCTTCTGGTTTCGTATTATATCTCCACAACCATTTCCCAAGCAAGACTTGATTAAAAATCCTCAAATTTCTAATACCCAACCAACCCGAAGAGACTAGAGAACATACCTTATCCCACTTGATTAGATGATACTTGAATTCTTCTCCTATCCCACTCCACAGAAAATCATGATACAGCTTCTCAATACGGTTCGCTACACTTGCTGGAATTGAGAATACAGATAAAAAATACGTTGGTAGATTAGAAAGAGTACTTTTGATAAGGGTGATCCTTCTACCTTTCGAGAGATGTGATCTCTTCCAACCTGCCAATCTGCGTTCAATCTTCTCCACCACTATATCCCAAATCGATATAGATCTTGCAGCTGCCCCTAAAGGAAGGCCAGGGTAATTCATGGGCAGAGAGGAAGCCTTACATCCAAGGATGCTAGCCAACTACTAGATGTGGTGAACATTGCCCAATTGGCACCAATTCTGATTTATCAAAGTTTACTTTTAACCCGGATGCCGCTTCAAAACAAAGTAGTAATGACCTCACTGTTCGAATTTGGTTTTGTTCTGCCTAAAAACAAATTAGTGTATCATTGGCAAACAATAAGTGAGATGGGTTTATGGTGCCCCTATTAGGGTAATCCACCTAGAATCCCTCAATAAAGCCACTGTTCACCAAGGCTAGAATCATTTTACTAAACGTCTCCATGACTAGAACAAATAGGAGTGGAGACAAAGGATCTCCTCGTCTTAGACCTCAAGAGCTGTTAAAGAAACCATTTGGGCTGCCATTCACCAATATTGAAAACCTCACCATTGAAATACACCATTTATTCCACGAGCACCATTTCTCCCCAAAACCGCACCTCCCAAGCACATGAGTAAGAACTCCTAGTTAACATGATCATACACCTTCTCTATATTTAACTTGCATAGGATTCCCAGCTGGCCAGATTTTAGGCTACTGTCTAAGCATTCATTAGCAACGAGGGCTAAATCCATAATTTGCCTATCTGTAATAAGAGCATTTTGGGGTTTTGTAAAGATCCTCCCCAAAACTTCTCATAAGCGATTGACAAGCACCTTAGAAATAATCTTATATATCTCATTCACAAGGCTAATGGGCCGGTAGTCCTTCACCTTTTGAGGCCCCAATCTTCTTAGGAATGAGTGCTATAAATGTGGCATCGAGGCTTTTCTCAAATTTCCGGACTGAAAAGAATTTTTGGAACACTTTCATTAAATCCGCCCTCACCACATCCCAACAAGTTCGAAAAAATCCCAAGGAAAAGCCGTCGGGGCCAGGTGCTTTATCTTTGACCATGCTCCTTACCATGCTGTGAACCTCTAGCTCCTCAAAGGGCTGCTCCAGCCACGAAACCTGCTGTGGATCAATGGACTCAAAGGCTAGTCCATCGAGTTTTGGCCTCCATCCCACCTGTTCAGAAAGTAAGTGTTCAAAAATCCCACAATATGCTCCCTAATCACAAGAGCCTCCGTACTGTCCACTCCGTCTATTTTCAGCATCTTAATGGTGTTAGTTCTCCTATGAGAGTTGGCCACTTTGTGAAACAAATTTGTGCTGTGGTCTCCTTCTTTCAACCATAATGCTCTTGATTTTTTACGCCAAGAGATCTCCTCCAATAATGCAACCCTTTCTAATTCTTCCTTTAGCTCAACCTTCCGAGATGCTTCCTCCATAGAAAGAGCCCTCCCCTCCTAAGTCCTCTCTATCTCTTGAAGCTCCTCTAGCATGGACTTTTTTTGGTCTCCTATATCACCAAAAGATTAAGTATTCCATAACTTTAAATCATTTTTTAGAGCTTTCAATTTACCTGCAAAAATGAAGCTAGGGGTGCCATCAATCAAAAAAAAAAAAAAAAAGAATCCCACCATTGCCTCACCTTTTTTACAAAACCTTCAGTTTCCAGCCATATGTTTTTTAACTTAAAATACTGACGCCCTCCCTGAATACCTCCACAATCTAGTAATAATGGGAAATGATCCGAGCATAGACGAGGCAACTTCTTTTGATACAGCTCTGGATAGTGAGTTTCCCACTTTGGTGATACTAAAAATCTGTCCAATCTAGACCACGTATGATTATTGGATCACGTATAAGCACCACCCATGAGAGGAATATCCATCAAACTCCAGTAAAAAATGCACTCTGAAAATTCTATCATTGCTAGTTGTAATCTGCTGTCACCAGATCGTTCACTAGGAAGCCTTGTAACATTAAAATCACCACTTATGCACCATAGTAAGTTCCACAAGCTATGAATTCTAGCCACCCATAACATTCTTCTGCTGCTGTCCATATTCGGTCTGTAAATACAAGCAAAAGCCCATAAATAGTTATCATCAACATTCCTAAAGGAATATGCCATAGTATACTCACCAATAAATTCCTCCAATTTCTCCACTACTCTTCTATCCCACGTCACCAAAACACCTCCTGAGGCCTCTTCAAAAGCAAGATAAACCTAATCTGCATAAGTACAACTCCATAAATTCCTTACAACTCTCCTGGGGATAAATTTCAGCTTAGTTTCCTGTAAGCACAATATGTATGCATTCCACTCACGAAGCATGTTTTTCACCAGAGGGTGTTTGTTTGCCTCATTGAGCCCTCGGAAATTCCAAGATACAATCTTGAGCTTCATAAAAATGGAGTTGACCCCGGCCCCTTAGCTCTTTCTCTACTTGAACTTGAACTGCCCTCATAGTTTAGAGACCATGTTAGCCTCTTTAGCTCCGGTTGTTTTTTAGAATCTGACTTCTTCAACTGGCCATGTCCAACTTCAATGGCTGTTAGTAAAGCCGTGAATTGTTCCTCAAAACCCTCGCCCTCGATTCCAACACAGTGTTGGATCTCCTTTACTTTATGCAGCACCCACTCAGAGACACTATCTTGGTTTGGCAGCAGGTACTTTAGAGGTATCGGATCCCCCCCGCATGTCCATCTCATATCTAAATGTCCACTGTGGCTTCATCAGCACATCAAGATCTTCCACAGGACAAACAGATCTTCCATCCCCCTCAGAGGGGTCATTTGCGACAACCAGCATCCGAGAAAACCCCAAATCTTCCCCCCCCCTCTGAAAATAGGACTCAAGCTACTTCCAAGGGCTTTTAAACCATCGTTGGCATTGTTGCCGGCGGAATCTCGAGAGGAGGCTCAGCCCCTCTGTCCATCGGCGTTGTCTGTCCAAGATTGGCCTGAAAATCGACACACAACTCTGCCACAGCGACGTTTTCTCCAGCTACGTTATCTCCGGCGAGTTCTGTGTCTTTCAGCGACGTTATCGCCATTGTCTCTACCTGCTGGCTCACTGTCGACAACTTCTCGGCTGGAGTCGAGGTCTTATCCGACGTCTCCCCCTGCTGCCTCCCGCTGGTGGATGGGCCCCTCCAGCTCTCCACATGGGCGGGCTGAAGTTTGCCTTTGCCCTTGAAGCGCCTCACGGGCTTTGGCCCATTGCCCTTAAAAAATATCTTGTTCAATTTTTGGTAAGATTTGCACTTAAGACCTAGCACAAGTTCACTCCAGACTAAGGCAAACAAACTAATTTTAGTTCATCTATAAAACTACTCTGAGAACACATCCAAGTTTTGTTACAGGATGGTGCTATACTTGCTTCTTGGTAAGATTTACCCAAAAGTAGAAACCTGTTTCTAATGGAAAGTAAAAGATAGGTGCTTTCTGTTGTGTATTTGTGTATATTGAAAGCCTAGCAATTTAAAGCACAGAAGAAAGTTCATAACTGCAGACAACTGCCAGTTTTTTATATGTGTATATATGTGTATATATATGTGTCTAAAACTTAAGCCCTCCACTAAACTTGGAAAACATATCATAGGTTGCTGCTATTTTTGTGATTCTCCTTGAATTTGGTGTTCCTTCTGTTGTGCGGTTGACCTTTTCAAGACATTAAACCATGCTCTATTATTTTTGCTTTTACCTTAAAAAAGTGTGGCCAAAATGTTTCTTGAATAAGTTTGCATCTGTTGAATTTTATCTTTTTGGACTGGAGTTTATTCAACTTTTCTCAAGACATGGTGTTTCTGCTCTAATGTTGAGAATTTTTAGGTTTCTTGGATGCGGGTTTGGCCTCTGTGTTGGAGTGCATGACTTGCATTCCTGAAGGATCGTTCAGTTCCATGGCAATTCAGGTCATATCTCATAGTGGCGAGGGACTTGTATCAAATGTGGTGTATGCTTTACTTGGTGTTTCAGCTATGTCTCGGGTAAATACAATGCTAATTTCTTTATATATACATGGATAGGGTAAAAGTTATCGAAGGTGGGTTTGAGCGGCTTACACCTGAGCCCCCCTCAGAATGGTTACTGGACAAGGACCGGGCTGGCTAGACCCCTCATAACGGCCATGGCTCTTCCAAAATTTGGAGAAACCCCCTTTTGCCCTAAAAAAAAAAAAAGATCCAACCTCTTGTTTCACTTGCAACTCATGAGTTTACTGGGACGTCGTGTGTATGAATTGGGTCTTAACATTCAGTTTACCACTTGCTACCTTTTATTTTCTTGGCACCACTTCTACCGTATACTTGAACGATAATGATTAGGAAGCAACTGATGAGATGCCATCAATTACTTATTTGAACTGCTACAAACCGACAACAAAAAGAAAAACTTTCTTTATTTTAGCTGCTACAGTGTTATCGTCAAATAAAAGCTTTTTGTTTATTTAAACCTCAATTTGGATGAACTTGAAATTGGAGAGCACTGGTTCTTATAACTGTTAACTCACACAAGTTGCTGCATTGGTGGAGTACCTTCATGTGATTTAAACTCAATGACATTGCTCTTAGGCATGTTAAGGAAACAGTTTGACCAATATAGTGGCTCATCAGTATGTATTCCCTCAAACTCCAAGATAATCAGCGAGATGCCCATTTTCATTATTGATCAATTATGGCTTTACAATTTTATGGAATTTAGTTTAGAAGTTATTTGCTGCTCCCACTTTATAGGTTCACAAATGTGCAACAATCTTGCAACAATTGGCAGCAATGTGCAGTTTGAGTGAGAGAACAACCTGGAAGACTAACCTTTGTTGGGAATCTTTGCATGGATGGCTACACTCGGCGGTCTGTATTTCTGTTGCACTGTGTGTTGTGTCCATATATGTATATATTTGTGTGAGTGCATTTGTGTATCTGAACTAGAAAAGAGTAAACTTGGCCTACGAGAAACAATTAATTGGGGTTGTTTTTTTTTTTTTTTTATAAGTAAAATAAATTATATTACTCCAAAGAATAGGCCTAGCCCAGTATATACAATAGACAACCCTGACTAGGGAGGTGCAACGGAAACAAGGAAATCATGAAGGGCCATGCCATTAAAATCAACAGCAATGAACCAAGTACATAACTTGCTATAAAATAAAGCTATAAGTTCCTCTAGCGATCTCTCCTTGTTCTCAAAAGTGCGCACATTATGTTCCTTCCATAGACACCACATGATGCACGTTGGAATCATCTTCCAAACTGCTGAAATTTGATGTACCCCTCCAATGCTTGGCCAGCAGGCCAAAGCTGCCACCACTGTCTCTGGCATGACCTAACCCAACTCTACTCTATCCAGCACCCCATCCCATAAAGCCCGTGCTATATCGTAGTGTAACAAGAGATGATTCACTGACTCGCCCCCTCCCCTACACATACAACACCAATCTGCTATAATAATCCAGCTGGGGTTGTTTTTTCTGCCAAATGGGATGTCTTTTAGTAATTAGATCCAGCTAAATGGTGGCAGGTTCACTTTTGAACTCATGCCGCTGAACATTATCACCTATAATCACTTTGGCTAGCACTTTTAAACCGCTGCTCAAATCTTTAATGGTGATAGGATTTAGTCATAAGATTTATTACCAGAAAGGATTGTTTGGTTTTGTTCCTGCTATATAGATCATGTTCACATCCAGGTTCATGTTCAGAATAGGCTATTTTGAACCCAACCTGACGCTGGTCCTTTTTCAACTATGTTTTGTATCCAAGTGTTGGGCTATGGCACCATTCCTTCAGAGGATGTCTTGTTACACGTTAGTTTTTCCCAAGAAAAATGTAAGCAAGCAAACACAAACCATTTAGAGCATACTCAATTGGGCTGCCTCTGTGAGCTTGGCAGGAAGTTAGTGGTCTTTGAAGAATGTATAACAAACCAGCTTCTGGAAATTGGAGGTTGAAATTTTATCATGTTCCATCTATTTGTTGCCTTTTGAGTTTGGCATTTTGTAGAGTGTATAATATTCAAGGAGATGCTTTTTGTAATAAAGGTTCCTATAGATCACATGATTATTGTTGGGAACTTACATGTGCACGGTTATGTAAGTTGTCAACAAGTAGTCGAACGCACGGCTACTCTGTATTTCAAAATCTCGTAAGGAGCTTTATTTATTGCATTGGTGCACCATGCTGTAATTGGAGGAGTTTCATCTCTTTTTTTTTTTCTTTTCTTTTTTTATGACGGGGAAACCATCCCACAGCAGAGCCCTTAGGACTCACTCATGGAACCTAAGCTCCCGGGGAGACTAGAACAGCAACCTACTGCCATAGCTTCCCACTTAAATCGCAATTTGATCTCAGGGGGAATCGAACCTGTGACATGGGACTCATGCACACAAGTTCGCCCATACCACTTGGGCTACCCACGGGTGGGTAAAGGTGTTTCATCTTGATACATTCTTTTGTCTGCAGAGGCAGAAACCTTCTAGGATTTTTATCATGTAATCAGCAGCTGCTTGCTTTGCTTTTATGATGAATCTCCTGCATTTTGATCTGGAATCTCTGTTTCTTCTCTTTAGTTTCAGATTATGTGACTGCTTGAGTTATACAGGTCCATGCACTTCCAGTTGAATATCTAAACCAGGGGGAAGCCGAATCTCTAGTGCCGGTTTGGCTAAAAGCTCTTGCTGGAGCGGCCTCAGACTATCTTGAGAGCAAGAGCTGTGATGGTGGAATAAGTAATTATGGGCATATGCAAGGGAAAGGGGGAAGAGTTCTAAAGCGACTGGTCCGTGAATTTGCCGATAATCACCGGAATGTCCCAAATTTGACATGACTGTCGCAAGAAGTTCTGTTATGTTGTGTACAGCTGATCCAGTTTGCAGCTTCAAGAGCTGCCGGGGCCTCCTTCCAGTAGGCTGACAGCACCTCTAACATTTATTGTGAAAGGATGGCTTGCTAAAAAGGTTGGTCAATCTTGGGGCCAATTATTTGAGCAATGTCCCCACACATGTTTTGATTTTCTTCTATAGTCTTGTACAGTATCATGTCCCCAATTTTGTTATATTCCCCAAACAAATTAGAATTTAGTCTTATTATTTATTAACCATTTTTTTCTATGCTCTGGGCTCCAGAATCTGTTGTTGGATGCCTTGGCTCGTGTAGCTCCAAAGTGGTGCATGACAATCTTTAGAGGTTATTTGGACTAGAAGATTTTTCTTTTGAATTGTTCGAGGTCCACTAGTAAGAAACTCTTTGTCGGGAGTCTGTGCACCACAAGATTAGTTGGGATCCTGCTCCCAAACACCATGCCAATAAAGAGAATAGTACTAGTAGACTTGCAAACTATTAGTTGGGATTTGGTTTCATTTTATCTCATCTCATCATTATAGTTAAGAAATGTGAAACTATTGTCTCTAATTAGGCTTTGCAAACAAGGTCGGTATGGCTCTAAATTTGCAAAAATGTTCTTAAAAATACTTGAAAATCTGAGATAAAAGATTTTTCGTGTTGGTAAATTTAGTTTAAAGCTAAGTTTGACCTCATCTAAGTATATCTTAACGGATGCAGATTTCCCAGTCTGCTAATTCGAATGGTGCTAAAGAGGTACACTAGCTAGTAAGCTTCCGTTGAGATAAGATGAGATGGTTTTAGATGAAAGTTAAATAAAATATTATTTTTTTATATTAATATTATTTCGAGATTTGAAAAAAATAAATTATTTATTATATTTTATACGAAAATTTAAAAAATTATAATAGTGGGATGAGAACATTTGGCTTAAATGATTGCCATGTTTAACCATAAACCAACACTCCATATTGTCTACAACTGCCTCATTACAACACTTCATAGTTCATACTATTCAATACAAATATTGCAGAAAATAAATAAATAAATACACAAAACCGCCTGCTGTAAATGGTTGACTTCTAGTGTCCATAGCCAATTCGAGCCTGCAAAATCCAAATTCAATAATAAATAAAGGGAAACGATATTACCACAGACAAGCCACACAAAAGTCACCGATTGGCTTTTTCCTTTTCTTTTTTTTTTTATTAAAAATTTTTATTTAATAGTTAAGGAAATATTTTTTAATATTTTAAAATGAGTCATTGCGGTCCAGCAATAATCACTAGGCGTGCGTACAAATTTTTATTTTTATTTTTTTTCTTTTCCTTTCATTTTTTTAACATTTAAATAATTTAAAAAATATATATATTAATACATTAAAATTTATTTATTTAATCATTAAGTAAAAAATAAATTAAAAAAAAATAAATATATGAGTGTCAAAGTGTGGAGGTAAATTCAGGCGGTATTCTAATAGTTTTCTTTTTAAAAATGTTTAAAGAGTTAAAAAAATATTTGAAAAAAAGAAAAAGAAGAAAGAAACGAAGAAGAAAGAAAAGTTTAGCCTTATCAGCCTCATCCATAAATAAATAAAAGACAGATCCATCCGATCTTACCTCCTCTATCCCTGTGCCGACCTCACCACTTTTTCTTCGACCTCAGCATCTTCAGATTTGAGGCTTGGAAAACGATCTCTGACATTCATTTGCTACAAAGTCAGTCTTTTGAAGGATCCATAACGAATCAAGGCAAAGAAACAGATCATAATTAAAAATTCATTAATTTTTCCTATATTTTTCGAATTTCCTCGGTCACTGAATTAAGCAAAGTGCAAGAAAAGATGTATGCATGAAACAATGCCAGCCACTGCAGTAAAAAAGCTTCCCTAGCTAATCTTTTAAGCATGCAGCATAGGGAATTACATCAACTCGAAAAAGAAAATCCAGTTACAATAAGCTGGTTTGGATGGTTTTAGATGAAAGATGAAAGTTCAAAAAAATATTGTTAGAATATTATTTTTTAATATAATTATTATTTTAGAATTTGAAAAAGTTTGAATTGGGATTTAAAAAAATTGAATTGTTTATGATATATTATGTGGAAATTTGAAAAAATTGTAATGATGAGATGAGATGAGATAAGATAAAACACTTTTCAAATCCAAACGGAGCTAATTCTCACCCTTTTTCAATTTTTAATTTCACTGAAGGGATTCGGCAGAAGAGAAATTCCCTTAATAGTAAAAAGTCAAGACTTGAAACTTCTGTAGCTGTGTTTCACTCACCTAAAAGTTGCAGATGATGTTTCTGGCTCATCCCTTATGCTGAGTGCCGATAATGGTTTTGAGAGGTACCACAAAGCATCAGTTTCATCACTAGTACTACTTGGGTCAACAGGCCATTTCATTGGAACAACCAAACTCCTGTAAAAGTGATGAAGGGTGGGATCAGATTCAGCACAAGTATTTGCTTGATTCGAGTTCTATGTTTAACTAACAAATTAATTAAGAGAAATTAGAATAAAAAAAAAAAAAAGTAGTTCATATTGTTTTAGAAGAAATTACAGATAAATTCATACCCGTCAACAGATCTGTGTTTGCACTTTTGCATCTTGTCCTGTGTGTAACTTCCAAATAAGATGTCAAGATCCTTTGCAAGTTTTGTTACATCAGAAAGTGGCACAACATCCCAAACCTTCATAACCTGAATGTAGTTTTCGTCCTCCTTGACTATATCTACAGTCCAGACCAGATAGTTTTCGTCGTCCTTGACGTTGTAAATTTCCAATAGTTGAGAAGAAATCCCATCGAGGACAATGAGGTCTCTCTCCTCTTGAGGCTGACGCCAACCACTTGCAAGCTTTGCCAACATAGAAAACACTTCCTGACGTATCTCTGCATCGCTTATTCTTGCTATAGATCTTCCAAAATCATTGTTGAAGGAAATCTGTATTTCAATTAAGGTAATAGTTAGCTGCAATATCTTTTAATTAAGGAACTAGAAACCTCATCATATTGTGTCGAGATTTCAAGAACTATTAGAAAGTCATAAAATCCAGTTTATAATGTTAAGAGGCATTAGAACAGCTTAAGACATTGTATGTACCTTCCATCTGGCTTCTCTGAAGAGCAGAGAGTCGTTACTGAGTAAAGTATCAGGCTGGTGCTCCACCAAGGCAGCCATAATAGCCTGAGACAAGCTCTTGTCCTCGTCTGCATTGTGGAAACACTCCCGTTTCTTGGCATCAAGGACCAGTTTCTTCCAGATAGAGTTACTGTTGAGTAAAGTAACCCCATTTCCCAGTATCCAAAGGCAATACCTACAGAGGGAAATCGTTTCTTTTGGTTTGCTTAAATACCCAAATTTTTTTAGTTGCAACAGAGTCTGGTATATACAAGTAGTACGTACCTTGCACGAGTCAGTGCCACGTTTGCTCTTTGTCGGTTGGAAAGAAAACCTATAGCTCCATTCTCATTACATCTTACAGTAGAGACAATCACCACATCTCGCTCACCTCCTTGGAATCCATCGACAGAGCGAACATCGACAGAGAAGCCCTCATCAGAATATGTTGAGTATTTTTTGAGTTTCTCTTCAATCGCATGAACTTGAGCGTTATATGGTGATATGACTCCTATACTAACCTTGTTGTTTGTGAGAACATATTCTGTGGAGGAAAATATGAAGGAATTCATATACATTTGTCTATGAACTTTTCTACCAGCGAAATAATTCTAATTATTTTTTTGGGAAATAAGAACCGATTAATAAGAACAAAAACATACGTTTAAAAAGATTGGAAACGATCTCGTAGACAACGGCAGCCTCAACCATATTCTTGGCGCTGAAACCACCACCACCAAGCTCCTCCTTTCCTTGAGTTATACTTATAAACGCGTAGGAGCCGTACATGTTGCCCTGAAGGAAGCGTTTTTCGTAGCATCTTTGTTGAACATCTGGACCATCTGAAATCTTGTTGTCATAGAACTTCCTGATTGGAAATAAGCTGATTGATGGATGCATCCTGTACTGGACATCAAGAAGGTGCCTATGCTGACCCAACATGGCCAGTCTTTCGAACAAACTCCTTCCAAATTCAGCCTTCTCGGATATCTAAAAGTGCAAGTCCAAAATATGCTAAGCAAAGTGCATGGTAGATGTTCATAGGTTGCAGAGATGACGGAACTAAGGACCAAAATGAAAGAAAGAAAGAAAGAAAGAAAGAAAGAAATAAAACCTTGCTTTTAACCATGGCAGGGAGTTGCATCTCATCCCCTGTGAGAATTGCATGGCGCAGACCAGATAGTTGTAAAGGAATAGCTGATTCACATTCCTTTAGTTGGGCAGCTTCATCGATGACTAAATATTCAAATGGTGCCATTCCTACTTTGTGTAATTTAGCAGAGCTTGATGCAGTACAGAACACCAAACACGCATTTTCCACGCACATGCTTTTTATGCCATAATTTTCTGTTAAATTTGGAAGAGAAAACGTCAGAGAAAGAGATCTCAGTAAGCGCAGACACTGTTTTCTTTCGAAACAATTGAGAACTTGTGTTAACCCTTCATTGGCCACATCGACTCTGCCTAGCGAAACTTTAAGAGATTCCAGCAATTCCAGAGCACTAATCATGTTCTTCACTACCTCTAACTGTATCATAGAAGTGGGCAAGTGAGTATACAAATCCACCATAAAAGACCTCAGTGTCTCACAAATGGAATTAAATTTCTTCCTAAAGAACTCCTTAAATGTCAAAGGAGGAGTAGCATCATCATCCTCATCTGTTTCCTTCTTTATTTTTGCCTTGTATGTAATATACTCAAATTTAGGGTAGTTGAGCAAAGATATCATTGATTGTAAGCAATATTTCCATCCAGTCGATGGAGCAAAACACTTCCCAAGCACATAAGCACGATGGTCAAGAAACACGTCAAGAAGATCGTTGTGATCGTCAATCTCCATTCGCTTACGATTCCCAAGCAAAACTATATCCCCAAGCCCATATGTGTCCAGCGTCCCCCCAACCAAACTCCGAAGCCATGTTGTCACTTGCACAACTGCAATGTTTGTTGGAGCACATGTCAATGTCCTGCACTTCATTTTAAGGAGGGCAAGAAGTAAGAAAGCAACGGTCTTTGTTTTCCCGGTCCCTGGAGGGCCCCATATCAGTTTGACAGTGTTCTGATGATAGCAGTCCCTCATACGAACACAACTTAGAACGGCTGCTTTTTGAGAGTCATTTAGATTGTCCCCTATACAAGAAGGAACAGAACTGCATTTTCCTTGAGAAAAGCAAGCAGTGCAATTTTCATCCTGTAAGGAATAAACAATGGACAATCTTCAAAAGAGAAGCTCATTAATTTTGCCAAAAGGGTCAAGATGTAAGATGTGTATGACATTGAAGAACAAAAAGATTTATATTTCTTACAGCTGAATTGGCAGCTTGTAGCACTTGCTTAATAATGTTTGTGTTTCCTCCTTCCAGGTCCGAGTGCAGTGCTTTCCATATACGAACATTTGTAACGATGTTCATAAGATAAACTGCAAAAAGTGTTTCTCTCTTGTTCTTTCGAAAGTCTAGTTCAGTAAAGATGGACTTTGATGCCAGTATCGTAATCTTATCAGAAATCTTATCTCTTCTGCCATGAACATAAGCAATAAGATAGAATCGTCTGGGCCTGTCCAAATCTTCAATGTGCTTTGGTCTAACATCTGTCAAGGCAATAAGGTCACCAACCGCAGGTTCATATTTTCCAACATCATTCTCAGTATCGGCAGCCCTCTTCAATGAAATCTCATAAAACAAGTCCTTGGGAGATTTGAATTCTTTTGCCTTTTCAACAGAATCTATTTCACGAATAGGTGCTTGAGACAGTGCTGCCATGTTGGAAGACAAATCAGCATGCGTTTCCTCAAGTAATGGAGAAATGAATGACTTCATGTAATCAGCCATGGACGAGAATGTCTCTGGGATCGTTGTGACCTGTTAGGGAATGATGTCACAGTTATGAGTGAAAATGTCATGAATATTCATGGGACAGCGTCTACAAATGCTTGTGAGCAACATGCAGAACATTGGAAGGAAAGTAACAACGCACATGTGAATACATAACTTGATTAATAAATAGCTAAAGAACTTAAATTCCTAGTTAATTTCTTGCCAATCTTATGTCAAACCTCAAGATTGCAGGAGGAAAATCACAATAAGAAAACCCCCTGCCGTGGCAAAACGGGGAAGCGCGCAGTACTTCAACCGAATAATAGATTCCAATGAATCAACCAATATTTGAAAAAGAGAAAAAAGTTTCTCGGTGGAAAAATCTTCTCCTCTATGAGCATCATTCATTTCAAAGAGTACCATGGTAAATCATGAAGTATTTGATGGAGGACTGACAATTCCACGATGATGCTCAAGTGGTATAAAATATTAACTTTGAGGTGTTCTGGTCATTTCACATATCAATCTGATTTTTTAATAAATAGCTGATATATATTTTGCACTAAATACAGGTAAAATGAAGATATTTACATGCAATTCGGAGAATATGATACGTATGCATGGAATATTTTTAACTCCTTTCCAACAGGTAGTACTGCTTAATTAAAGAGAGTACCTGTTGGAAATCATCCTATTCCCCTTCTAATTTTAACGCCTAGCTAGAACCCTCCTAGATCTGATGCTTGTGAATGGGTTATACGATCACCTTTAGTCCTTTAATTACTATCCTTTGCCATAACTTCGATCAATAATATGGTCACACTAAAAAATTATACGAACTCCATTAAGAAAATAACTATTTAGATTCATGAAAAACAAAATTAAACCACTAACCTCGTTTGCGTAAAGATCTTTATTGAGAACATCCGTAAGAGACCATGAGAACACCATGTCTATTAAACTCCTGCCATCAAGTTCTAATTGCTTCTTGGCATGATTCATCCTTTCCATTTCTTAATTCTTGGTGACTTCTGTATGATCTATAGCCGGCAAAGTTGCTAAAACACACTACTTCTCATTAGCAGATAATTATATATAAATTGCATGCCTGCCCATATATATATATTAAAGCCTTCTTTATATATATATATATATAGGTGAGAGACAGAGAGAACTTACCTTTGGAGGAAATAGGTAGGCCGAAAAAAGTTACACAGTCGACGTACGTACGTGTTCGTTCGATGCTCAACTTAAAAAAAAAAAAAAACCAACGTATCCTTCATAAATATCATCAAAAGCAGGACTAACAATTAATCAAATGTTCAAAAGAGTGGAAAAGACTAGGGTTTTCAAAATTCAATCCTCGGATCGATAGACCTAAAGAAGACGTTGACTGTAAGAAAACTAGTCAACGAATTAATACTAGACCATGCATGACTGTATGCACCGTTTAACACCCTTTTCCATCCGTACGACTGACATTCACAGCTGGTTATAACCTGGTTATTGTAGACAGTAGTTACCTTTCAAAAAATCCCATATATTTCCTTTCTATTTATACATGGGACGATGAACATTAATCGAATCAAATGACGAAAAGTCTAAAGAAAAAGAAAAAGAAAAAGAAAGAGAGAGGAAGAGAAAGCTGGTACCAGTCCATGCACGAAAAGCCTCAGGATGTCGCTAAAAAGACAAAACATATATAGAGTAAACTTGGTATTTATAAAGTAAGAAGAAGATGGATGAACAGACAGAAGAGATACTTAAACCTGGGTTTTGGTTTTCCAAGTTTTGGGTTTACTTCTTTATTTTTTTAATTTTTTTCTTTACTTAATACTTATAACAGAAGAGATTCTTAAACAGAAGTAGCTTCATACTTAGCCATGAAGCAATTCTTGAAGATGCTTTTTCAGAGTACTTGAAACTTTGTTTTTGTGTACTTTTTCAAATTAATTCAATAAAATTGTTATATGATTGTTCTCCAATTCTTATTCTTGGGAGTTATAAAAGCGGTAGGCTTGATATATAAGCCCCCAACAGTAGTACCAGAGCGTCCAGGAAATTTAACAGTGGTATGGCATTAACCACGTCAGCTGATTTTGCAACAGGTACCCAAGTGGTCTTATTTGTTTTTAAGATTAAAATTTAAAATTTTGAAAACTTTTCATCTCATCATTACAACTTTCTCAAATCTCCATACAAAATAAAATAAACAATTTAATTTTTCAAATCCCAAAACAAATATAATATTAAAAAATATATTTTAATAATATTTTATTTAACTTTTCAACTTTAATCTCATCTCATCTCATCTCTAAAAACAAATGAGACAGTCTCGAACATATTTACAGAAAGACTAATGCTTTACTGATAGCCTCGTCTCATTTAGAGTCCTGAGCAACACGGAAAAGTTTTTCTTGACCTCTAATTCATTTGTCTAAACATATGCTTGGTTTGCATGCTTTGGATCATGCAAGTGCTCCTAGCTTTTGGCATTTACTCTAGTTCTTTATTTTTTTACGGACTCTAATTTGAAATCTTTTATTATTAATTTTCTCTTTTCATTTTCTTTAAGATCGAGCTTGATTTTGGGATTTTAGTTGTAGGAAAATGCTAGTATAACTCTTAAATGTGTCTACCAAATGTACCCTCTCATATATTTTATTTTATTTTTCTTAATAGTTAAAGAAGTAACTATTAGTAAATTTTTATTTTTTTATTTTTTTCTTAATGATTAAGGATGTTTAAAAAATACTTAAAAGAAAAATTAAAATTTTAAGAAAAAATAATTTGCACTAGTGTGCATATTTGGGGTGCACCCTAGCATTGTCCTTAGTTGTAATCCCATGCTCCATTTGTATACGGTGTTCTTATGTCATAAATGAAAGCTATCAATAAAATTGAGTTTCTGGCTTATTAAAAAAAATCTTTTAATTTCCTTTTAATACTTAATTTTAGAGATTAAAAAAATATTCCAGAAATATTGACCTATTTTTAGAAGAAGAGTGAAGAAATTAATTAGATGTCAAATTAATTAGTTCTTTAACCCTTTTATTTTATTCCTTGATCGGTTTTCCCGCTCTTGTTTTTTGAGCCTCAGTTTTTGGAACCTAGATGAGGTCTCGTTTGGTTATACAGATGAGATGAGATGAGATGAAAATTAAAAGTTAAATAAAATATTATTAGAATATAATTTTTTAATATATAATTTTTTAAATTTGAAAAAGTTTAATTGTTTATTCTATTTTGTATAAAATTTTGAAAAAATTATAATAATTAATATATAAGATGAAATGAGATAAGATAGTTTGATGTATATAACTAAATCAGGCCTATCCTTTTGAGTACAAATTCTTCTCATGCATCCATATAATATTTAATGCATCATTTTTTTTTTGAAATAGATTTAATGCATCATTAATATCTTGTTACTTTGCATAACAAATCTTGGATGGAAGACGCATGCACTACGTACTACGGAACAACTTATTTTCCCTCGGTCACTTTTTCTTTTCTTTCTGCCTTTTCTCTCTATCTTTCGTCACTCGCTTCTCAGCTCTAGCAAAGGGAATCGATCTCAGCGTAGCCATACTTTCACTTTGCTAAAGCTATAAAGTGATAAATAAATGTGTAAGTATCATGTAATGACTTAAAAAAAAAAAAAAAAAAAAAAGTAAATAAATATGAGATTATACGAAATTTTTTTTTTTAATAGTGAATTACATTCTTTTTTAAAGAGACTGCACGGTACTTGCACACTCCACGACTGCATGTAGCATTACTCTAAAGTGAAAGGCTTTACTACGGAGCCATTAGCTGGAAAAAAAAAAAAAAAACGCATGAATGCTCTATTAAGGAGGAGTAATGCTAGTACAGTCATTGTGCGTGCAAGTATCGTTCAATCGTTTAAAAAAAAAAAGATTCACTATTAAAAATTTTAGTTTTTTTTTTATGTGAATTTTGTATTTACTTATTTTTTTAAAAGAGATTGTACTGTGCTTATATATTCTACGACTGTAAATATCATTTCTCGTTAAAGAGCCCGCAAAACCGACCGCGTGATTTTGGTAATTAGTGCACTCCATGCATTTTGGTCAAGAAATTAAATTCGTCGTATGTGATTTCTTTTATATATATATATAAAGAAAAATGCTTCTATGTCACTCTAGTTATACCGCTTAGTTGGTCTTATTGTGCCATGTTGCTTATTTAGAAAATAAAAAATATATTCAAAATAAAATAGCGTCCAAAAATACAAAAGGAGAAAGAATGAGACCTCAAGTTCCCTTTATCTCTTTTATGTTTATATTTTTAATTTTCTTAATAAACCACATGATGCCACGTCAATGGGGTAAAGTGAGCAGTATAACTGAGAGATATAGTAGTATTTCTCATATATAATTTACGGACCCTTTGTAATCTTTTATTATTAATTTTCTCATTTCATTTTTTTTAGGAGCTTGGTTTTGATATTTTAATTGTAATATCATGCTCCCTTTGTATAGCACATATCTATGTAATAAGTGAGGGTTATGAATAAAATTTGATTACCGTCCTAACTTGCTTAAAAAATAAAAGAATAATCCGTAGCTTGGGCCACACTAAGTTTTATTTTAAATGAAAGAAATTTAATTATTTTTACTCTTTACTTTTTATGCTTTTATCTTTATTATATTTATATGACATAGTACTCTTTTACGCGTGGACACTGCCAAACATAACTTATAAGTAAAATTTTTAGGAGCAATGTTAGATACAAATATTTTAGGTATGTAAGTTTTGCACATTTCGTTTATAAAAAGTGAAATTCATCATAAAAAAGTTGGTTTTTTACATGAGTCCTAAATTTTCCATATTTTCTTTTCAAAAGGAGCCTCGTGTGAAACTTGCATATTTTAAAATTCTATAAATCATTTTAAATTTTTATATGGTAATGAATTAAAACAAGAAAAACTCTATATACAATCGGTGTGTGCAGTCGAAATGTAATCGTCTAAGAGCTTGGGTCACACTCTCTTCTTTTCTTCCACCCTCTTTCTCTCCCCTTCTTTTTTCTCAATGGATGGCTTGTTCTCTGCGGGATTGGAGACCCCCACCATTCTAAACAAATTTCAATTACTACTTTTCTTTCTTCTTTTTCAAGCTTTGGTGTTAAGTTGTTAACCCACAACCATACACACTGAATCAACGTCCTACAAATAAAAGTAAGAATAATGGGAAGAATAAATAAGAATGTAGAATGGATAGCTTGAGCACCCTCACTTTATGGAGGTCTCCATTTCCACTCCCGACAGTCTCTATCTCAGAGGGAAAAACATGGACTGGTGATCGTTGGAGAAATTTTGCATTGATTGCTTCCTGGTACAATAAAAAAACGCTGAAGTTAATTGCGTTGTTTGCTTTTCTTTCTAGCTTCTACCTAGTCAAAATTTTGCTTCACCATTTGGCTGCTGAGAAAAATACAAGAGAACGAAACCTATGTAAGAGAAAAAGTAGAGAGAGTGGTCGTCGGCTTATAAGGCAACTGAGGAGGCACCCACAAAGGAAGCTGAACAGCCGCACCCATCTTTTGCTCCCATGGCGTAACGACTCAGACTTAGAGAGAAAAAGTAGAGAGAGAGAGAGATGCTTGAGATAAAAATCTGTATATGGATAATAGGCTAGTGTATGAAGAAGGAAAAAAAAAATAACTTATTCAACAGATGGATTTATTCAAAAATATATCTTGGACAAAAAACCCAGAACCAGCCTTAAAATAATTGATCCAAAAAACAAAAGAAAAACAAGGAAAAAAAGAGAAAGAGAGACGATAAAGAAGAAACCGATCGAAGAAGAAAAAAAATTTTTGAAAAAGAAGAAAGAGAGAGAGAGGACTCGTTTGCTTATGTCATTTTTACTTTTTTTTTATTCCTCACGCTTGCATGGTACTTAGCAAAATTGTTAAAACAATCTATGATAAATTTTTTAATTTAGATCTAAAAGTCATTGAAAAACGCATAAATCCGAAGCACTATATTGGTATTTACTATTATTTTGTTTCCCCTGATTAAAGTTAAGATACGTTAGTTTTTCCCAAGAAAAATGTAAGCAAGCAAACACAAACCATTTAGAGCATACTCAATTGGGCTGCCTGTGTGAGCTTGGCATGAAGTTAGTGGTCTTTGAAGAATGTAAAACAAACCAGCTTCCGGAAAATGGAGGTTGAAATTTTATCATGTTCCATTGATTTGTTGCCTTTTGAGTTTGGCTTTTTGTAGAGTGTATAAAATTCAAGGAGATGCTTTTTGTAATAAAGGTTCGTATAGACCACATGACTATTGTTGGGAACTTACACATGCACGGTTATGTAAATTGTCAACAAGTAGTCGAACGCACGGCTACTCCTTATTTCAAAATCTCGTAAGGAGCTTTATTTATTGCATTGGTGCACTATGCTGTAATTGAAGGCACTATGGTGTAATTGAAGGCGTTTCATCTTTTTCTTATTTTTATGACGGGGGAAACCATCCAGTTTGTAGCTTCAAGAGCCGCCGGGGCATCCTTCCAGTAGCACCTCTAACATTTGTTGTAAAAGGATGGCTTGCTTAAAAGGTTGGTCAATCTTGGGGCCCATTATTTGAGCAATCTCCCCACACATGTTTTGATTTTCTTCTATAGTCTTGTACAGTATCATGATGTCCCCAATTTTGTTAGATTCCCCAACCAAATTAGAATTTAGTCTTATTATTTATTAACCATTTTTTTTTCTATGCTCTGGGCTCCAGAATTTGTTGTTGGATGCCTTGGCTCATGTAGCTCCAAAGTGGTGCTCGACAATCTCTAAGGGCTATTGGAGTGGTGGATTATCCGAGGTCTACTTTTAAAAAACTCCTTGCTGAGAGTCTGTGCACCATATGATTAGTTGGGATCTGTTTCCAGAACCAGGGGCCAATAAAAAGAATAGTACTAGTAGTAGTAGTAGTAATAATAATAATAATAATAATAATAATAATAATAATAATAATGATAATAAAATAGTAACAATAATACCAACAATTTTAGGAGTGGTAATAGTTTGTTTAAAAATTGAGTTGAAAGTTAAGAAAGGTAAAACTATTGGCTCTAATTAGACTTGCAAACGAGGTTGTTATGGCTCAAAATTTGAAAAAGGTTCTTAAAAATACTTTAAAATGAGGTTTGAGGGTTTTCTTTGTCTGTAAATTCAGTTTAAAGCTGAGTTTGACTTCATCCAAGTATATCTTAACAGATGCAAATTTCTCAGTATGCTAATTCGATTGGAGCTAAAGAGGTACACCAGCTACTAAGGCTCCGTTTAGATAGTGAGATGAGATGAGATGAGATGATTTTAGATAAAAATTGAAAGTTGAATAAAATATTGTTAAAATATTATTTTTTAATATTATTATTATTTTAAAATTTTAAAAAAATTGAATTGTTTATTATATTTTATGCGAGAATTTAAAAAACTTATAATGATGAGATGGGATAAAACAATATGACTGCCATGTTTAACCATAAACCAACACTCCATATTGTCTACAATTGCCGCATTACAACACTTCATAGTTCATACTATTTAATACAAATGCTGCAGAAAATAAATAAATAAATACACAACCGCCAGCTATAAATGGTTGACTTCCACTGTCCATAGCAGTTCTCCCTGATGGTTGCATCTGTCAAATTATGGTTTACTTAGATGGCTCGAAAATGCATGCAAATTCCAAATTCAATAATAAATAAAGGAAAATGATATTCCACAGACAAGCCACACAAAAGTCACCGATTGGCTTTTTTTTATTTTATTTTTTAATTATTTTATTTAGTAATGAAGGAAATATTTTTTTTATTTTTTTAAAAGAGTCATATTAGGCTACTGCCTAGCGGTTATTGCTGGGCATGCCGTCAAGTACAAATTTATATTTTTATTTATTTTTTATATTTTTTTAACATATTTAAATATTTTTAAAAAATAAATTAAAAGTCTTTTTCTTAATTATTAAATAAAAAAAAATTAAAAAACATACATGAGTGGTCAAAACGAGAAAGTAAATTTAGAAGCATATTAGCATTTTTCTTTTTAAAAATGTTTAAAGAATTAAAAAAATATTTGAAAAAAAATAAAAATTAAAAAATTAAAATCTCAAAAAAAAAAAAAAAAGTTTAGCCTTATGGGTGGTGGGGAGTCTCAGCATCACCCATAAATAAAAGACAGATCCATCCAATCTTACCTCCTCTGTCCCTGTGCCGAGCTTACCACTTTTTTTTCACCCAGCATCTTCAGATTTGAGGCTTGGAAAACGATTTCTGACATTCATTTGCTTCACAGTCAGTCTTTTGAAGTATCCATAACGAATCAAGGCAAAGGAACAGATCATAATTAAAAATTCATTAATTTTTCCTATATTTTACGAATTTCCTCGGTCACTGAATTGAGCAAAGTGCCAGAAAAGATCTATGCATGAAAAAATGCCAGCCGCGGCAGTGAAAAAGCTTCCCTAGCTAATCTTTTAAGCATGCAGCACAGGGAATTACATCAACTCCTATTTGAAAGAAAAAAGAAAATCCAGCTTCAATAGGCTGGTTTGGATGATTTTAGATGAAAGATGAATGTTGAAAGGATAATTTTAGATGAAAGATAAATGTTGAAAAAAATATTATTAAAATATTATTTTTTAATATTATTATTATTTTAAGATTTGAAAATTTTAAATTGGAATTTGAAAAAATTGAATTACGATTTGAAAAAATTGAATTGTTTATTTTATTTTGTGTAGAAATTTAAAAAAGTTGTAATGATAAAATGAGATGAGATGAGAAGACACTTTTCGAATCCAAACAGGGCCTAATTCTCACCCTTCTTCAATTTTTAATTTCACTGAAGCGATTCTGCAGAAGAGAAATTCCCTTGAGTAGTAAAAAGTTAGACTTGAAACTTCTGTAGCTGTGTGTTCACTCACCTGAAAGTTGCAGACGATGTTTCTGGCTCATCCCTTATGCTGAGTGCCGATAATGGTTTTGAGAGGTTCCACAAAGCATCAGTTTCATCACAAGTACTGCTTGGTTCAACTGGCCATTTCATTGGAACAACCAAACTCCTGTAAAAGTGATGAAGGGTGGGATCAGATTCAGCACAAGTATTTGCTTGATTCGAGTTCTATGTTTAACTAACAAATTAATCAAGAGAAATTAGAATAAAAAAAAAGTAGTTCATCATATTGTTTGGAGAAATTACAGATAAATTCATACCCGTCAAAAGATCTGTGTTTGCACTTTTGCATCTTGTCCACTGTGTAACTTCCAAATAAGATGTCAAGATGCTTTGCAAGTTTTGTTACATCAGAAAGTGGCACAACATCCCAAACCTTCATAACCTGAATGTAGTTTTCGTCCTCCTTGACTATATCTACAGTCCAGACCAGATAATTTTCGTCGTCCTTGACGTTGTAAATTTCCAATAGTTGAGAAGAAATCCCATCGAGGACAATGAGGTCTCTCTGCTCTTGAGGCTGACGCCAACCACTTGCAAGCTTTGCCAACATAGATAACACTTCCTGACGGATCTCTGCATCGCTTATTCTTGCTATAGATCTTCCAAAATCATTGTTGAAGGAAATCTGTATTTCAATTAAGGTAATAGTTAGCTGCAATATCTTTTAATTAAGGAACTAGAAACCTCATCATATTGTGTCGAGATTTCAAGAACTATTAGAAAGTCAAAAAATCCAGTTTATAATGTTAATAGGCATTAGAACAGCTTAAGACATTGCATGTACCTTCCATCTTGCTTCTCTGAAGAGCAGAGAGTCGTTACTGAGTAAAGTATCAGGCTGGTGCTCCACCAAGGCAGCCATAATAGCCTGAGACAAGCTCTTGTCCTCGTCTGCATTG
>QEOT01003728.1:116772-168338 GCA_003123785.1 Pterocarya stenoptera | reverse complement strand
AAAATTAAGCTATTTTACTTTCGTCTCAAAGAAATATCTATAATATTCCATCACACAAAAAGGATATTACATGAAATTAAATATTCTCATTTGTTATGCTTGGTACTGATTCAACCTCGTAAGCATCTATGTCCAAATAATCGAATTAATTCATAGATGATTATATGCTTGAAGGTCTGATTTGATCACCTAATCGAATTAATTCTCAGTAGATTCCAGAATGCATTCAACATTAGTTCTTCAACCGTTAATCGATCTCATAGGTCAAAATTAAGTTCAAACTAGTCATTTCAAAAATTATAAACAATTAATATAAATACAAAGTAACTTTAAAGTAACATGGTATATACTTAGTTGCTTGAGATGTAGCTTATTACAGAGCAGCGATTTTTTATATGGTCTTTCACATCTTGAGAAACTTTAGACCAGAAGGATGTAGCAATCGATGCATACGTGCAAGTAAGCGTACCAACATAAGAAGCAAGCCACGTTGCCGAATCCCCAGAGCCACCGATGTGATCATCAGGAATATCAACTTTAATTTTATTAACTTTCCTTACTTTCTCTATATAGACACCCCTCGTAATGCTTATACCTAGGCATTGGCTTACAACAGCTATATATGCAGTAATTAAAACATATATTTTAATTAAATTATTTTATTTTATAGATATATATTACTTAAATCGAGCATAAAATGTAATATTTAATTTGATAAAATACATTTTTTAAGTCTGGTGATGTTGGCCTACTATTCATGGTAGGTAAACCACACGAGGAGTAGGTAATGGATAGGGATGACGCAAGTGTTTCTTTGTGTTTAGGAGGCATATCTGTTTGAAATTGTAACAAATTATTATTCAAACAAACGTTATGGATATTTATAAGAATAATACCTACAAAAATATATGTTTGAAATTCATTTACTATTGATTTTGCTAGACCAATCACCATCATCCTTACTAGACACTGCAGTTGATTCATCTTCTTTCGATATTTCACCTCTAATTATTTCGGGTTGAAAATCTCCTCTACGCAATGGGACCTTGTTATATTGACTTAGATCAACAAATAGATTGATGCTTGATTCATTTTCTTGATATGCTTCTTCATTTGCTGGACTATCAACTGCTTCATTTAGTTCGTCTACCACTCGAATGTAATCATATACATTTCTTGGTGCAAACTTATCCACTACCCGCTATAGGTTTCCGTACTCCGGATCATCTAAATAAAAAACTTGATTTGCTTGGCAAGCAAAAACGAATGGATCATCCTCATACCATATATGAGACGTATTGACACTCATAAAATATTCATCATTACACACTCCCAACCTAGGATTTGAGACATCCCACCAATTACACTTAAATAACCAGACTATATATTCCCTCAAGTATTTTAACGCTATGATATCTTCCACAATTTCATAGAAGTCAATATTATCATCCACATTGTATTCTTGTTACTCGTCGGATGTCTATAAAAAAAATTCAATTCATGGGATAAACATTATCAAGAGTATATTCATACTTGTTTATTTATTTTATAAAGTAGTTGATCATATCTCATTTGAGAGACTATCATCTATATTGCATATACACTTAGTCCGAAACTCTAATGTTAGTAAAACTTTTGGCAATATTTTCCTATAATTCTCCAAGTATGCTAGTCACAATAAGTCGTTAACCCTATTCATTGGCCTAGAAACTTACAGACCATATACCTGAAGAATGTAAGGAAATATTGAACCAAAATTTTAATTGACTAACACAAGGGTTTAAATTGAATATATCTGCCATATAGATGATAGAATCACAAACTGTCTACTTTGGACAATTCAAGAGTTGTATCCAAACATTCTTTAAGAGAATATTTTGCCACAACTCTCAAACGAGTCTAAAGTTCAACGACATATAAAAATAACCCTGAAGTCTAAAACTGTCCAACTCCTACAATTATTAAATTTGAAATCAAATCACATTCCAAATCACAAATACATTGCAAAATTACATTACAAATCACCAATATTATTATTATTTTATAAGTATTAATTTTAATTTAAATATTAATAATTCCTATGTTTATTGTATTTTAAGTATTAATTTTAATTTAAGTGCAAAATATTTTTTAATTATACATTATAGTTTTTTAATTAAGTATTTTATAAGTATTACTTTTAATTTAAATATTAATAATTCTTATGTTTATTATATTTTAAGTATTAATAATTCTTAAGTTTTTTTATATTTTAAGTATTATTTTTATATATCTTATTAGTCTTTTACGTAAAATTTTGTAAGTAAAATCTTATTAGTCTGTTTGGACAAGATTCTGTTCAAACAGGATCATCATGTTCGAACGAAAATTATAGCGTTCGAACGGAACAATCCCAGATTCCAGACACGAAACAGAGACAAAACACTTTTTCAAAAAACACAATTTTCACAAACACAATCTCATAAGATGTATATTGGTGTAGGATACATTTCACATGGGAATGTACAAACACAAATATACCAAAAATCTAAACATAATTAATTAAAAACTATAAATTATCAAAAACCTANGTTCAAAAGTTAAAATAATAATATAATATTAAATATTATAGTAATAATTTTTTTATATATTTTGTAAATAGATTTTATATATTAATTAATTAATAATTAAATTTTTATTTAAAATTATTATTTTTCTACTATTTTTTTTCTTCAACCTAATTAATTAATAGTTGGCATTAGAAATATTTTAGAATAAAAGAGATGAATAGTAACTGGTTAAATTTGAAAAAAGTAATGGATTTACTATAACTAAAAAGAAAAACTTTGAAGTTTTGACTACTTCAATACAGACTATTTTTAAGCTACTTAGCCAAAATTTAGTTAAGCATTGGCATTTGACTAGGTCAATATCAATGTTCTAAACTAATTCATTTAGAGGAATACTTGTTACAATGTTTAAATAGATAAATTTTATATATTTTATTAATAAAGAATAAGTTTTTTTATATTTTTTTAAATAGAATCTACTTTTTTTTAAGAATTTATATAAAATTCATGTACAAATCATTTCTCATTCATTTAATTTCCTAAATCGATTTAAAAAAAATAAAGAAATTAAATTCTTGAGGCTGCTCGTAAAGTTGGTGCCAAATTAAAGCACCTGCACCTTTGATTATTGGATTCTTACTTCTAGGGTATTTGGTTGTTCTTTCCCTCGTTAAAAAAGAACGGTGGAGTGGAGTTAGAAATTTATACGGATTCCCAACCCACCTATTTTGCGATCGAACGAACGAACCAAAACCGTACTTATTTTCTACTCGATTCTCATTGTCGTATAAGAAATGAACTTATCCAATTAAATAATAATGTGTTTGATGCGGCATGAACGATAATCAAATCACTCAGATAATGACAAAAAATAAGCTTGCCAAAATGAAACTTAAACATTAAAAGAAATCAAATTTTTTAAAAAATTAAATATTCAAAAAGCAAAAGCTAAATGAAAAAGAAAAAATAAAACTAGAGAGTGCCACCGGACTGTATTAGGCCTCGTTTGTTTTTAGAAAACATCTTATCTCATCTCAATTTCATCATTACATTTTTCTAAATTCTCATACAAAATAAAATAAACAATTCAACTTTTTCAAATCCATCTCATCTCATTTTATCTAATCATTACAACTTTCTCAAATCTCAATACAAAATAAAATAAACAATTCAATTTTTTAAATTTTAAAATAAAAATAATATTAAAAAATATATTCTAACAATATTTTATTTAATTTTTTAACTTTAATATTAACTCATCTTATCTCATCTCTAAAAATAAACGAGATCTAAGTCTGTGTTTAAATTTTAGACTACTATTTATTATTTTATTATTAATTTTTATTTATTTTCTATTATTTTTTTATTACTATTTAATACTTTTTCATTATATTTTTATAATTATTCAGATATCATTTAAGATTATCTCGCTACTCAAATGTAGCTTAAAAAGGTGGCCAAAGCACGACGCGACAAAAGGGCATGCTAAAATCGCAAACGCTATCCAAAATAAATGGACGTAAAGCGTTTGTAGGTTTCTTTTTTAGGTCCGCTATCAAATCCCAAACTCATCTTTAGACAAATGAATGGTTGTAATTGTCAAACTAGAATACAATAGAGATAGAGGTTGGCAAGAATACATTCCAACGAAAAAAAGCAATCTACCAACACAATATTGACACTAGGAGGTGAAAAGTTAAAAGGAAGCGAATAAGATTATATACTAATTAAGTACTAGTTTTACCCGTGAACCAAACAGTACTGGACACCAGGCCATCATGTGGATATCGACCCATGCAAATTGCAATGCTACTATATATATAATAATATATACTAACGCATTAAGTAATACTGTTTGGAGAGTACATGATTAATTCATCATTAATCTTGATCATCCTTAATTTGTATCCTTTCATGAGGATTAATATGACCAACCTTCACGTGCCAAAAATATGCAGATCAAATATTATTTATATATATATATATAATTGTATTTTAGCTGTACCTAATACATAAATAAAAGGAAATTTTGGACAACATCTTCTCATAAATTCCATCTATGTTCATTCATGGGTACACATGTCATCTTGGGAGCCCGCCACATATCCACCTAGTTTTTTTTTTCTTATTTTTAAAAATCAAAATTAAAATTAAAAAAATTAATTTGAATAAATTCCGTCCATTATGCAGGTTGAACCTAGACTCACTTGGGTTTCCCTCTAGCCAGGGGTAACCCAAATCTTGCCTAGCTGGTTTGGCCAACAAACCTAGGCAGCTTAGGTGTGGCAAAGGTGCCGGCGTCCACCCATGTTTTGTTTTGATATTTTAAAATATTGATAGAAATATTACAAATTTTATTTTATTTTTAAATGGTATTTAAGTATTTTTATATAATCTTTATTCAAAATCTTTTTTTTTTTTTTAAAAAATTCAAAATCATATGAACAAAAGGACAAGGTACAGAACTTAAGAAGTAATTATGTACTTGATCCAACAACGAAAAAAGTTCTTACTGTACAAGTACCGCTCTAATGCATGTTTCATATTCATACTAAAAGAGCTTTTAATTTATTCACTAATATCTATAAATAATCCTTTCCTCGGATATTTATAGAAAATTAAGCTATTTTACTTTCGTCTCAAAGAAATATCTATAATATTCCATCACACAAAAAGGATATTACATGAAATTAAATATTCTCATTTGTTATGCTTGGTATTGATTCAACCTCGTAAGCATCTATATCCAAATAATCGAATTAATTCATAGATGATTATATGCTTGAAGGTCTGATTTGATCACCTAATCGAATTAATTCTCAGTAGATTCCAGAATGCATTCAACATTAGTTCTTCAACCGTTAATCGATCTCATAGATCAAAATTAAGTTCAAACTAGTCATTTCAAAAATTATAAACAATTAATATAAATACAAAGTAACTTTAAAGTAACATGGTATATACTTAGTTGCTTGAGATGTAGCTTATTACAGAGCAGCGATTTTTTATATGGTCTTTCACATCTTGAAAAACTTTAGACCAGAAGGATGTAGCAATCGGTGCATACGTGCAAGTAAGCGTACCAACATAAGAAGCAAGCCACGTTGCCGAATCCCCAGAGCCACCGATGTGATCATCAGGAATATCAACTTTAATTTTATTAACTTTCCTTACTTTCTCTATATAGACACCCCTCGTAATGCTTATACCTAGGCATTGGCTTACAACAGCTATATATGCAGTAATTAAAACATATATTTTAATTAAATTATTTTATTTTATAGATATATATTACTTAAATCGAGCATAAAATGTAATATTTAATTTGATAAAATACATTTTTTAAGTCTGGTGATGTTGGCCTACTATTCATGGTAGGTAAACCACACGAGGAGTAGGTAATGGATAGGGATGACGCAAGTGTTTCTTTGTGTTTAGGAGGCATATTTGTTTGAAATTGTAACAAATTATTATTCAAACAAACGTTATGGATATTTATAAGAATAATACCTACAAAAATATATGTTTGAAATTCATTTACTATTGATTTTGCTAGACCAATCACCATCATCCTTACTAGACACTGCAGTTGATTCATCTTCTTTCGATATTTCACCTCTAATTATTTCGGGTTGAAAATCTCCTCTACGCAATGGGACCTTGTTATATTGACTTAGATCAACAAATAGATTGATGCTTGATTCATTTTCTTGATATGCTTCTTCATTTGCTGGACTATCAACTGCTTCATTTAGTTCGTCTACCACTCGAATGTAATCATATACATTTCTTGGTGCAAACTTATCTACTACCCGCTATAGGTTTCCGTACTCCGGATCATCTAAATAAAAAACTTGATTTGCTTGGCAAGCAAAAACGAATGGATCATCCTCATACCATATATGAGACGTATTGACACTCATAAAATATTCATCATTACACACTCCCAACCTAGGATTTGAGACATCCCACCAATTACACTTAAATAACCAGACTATATATTCCCTCAAGTATTTTAACGCTATGATATCTTCCACAATTTCATAGAAGTCAATATTATCATCCACATTGTATTCTTGTTACTCGTCGGATGTCTATAAAAAAAATTCAATTCATGGGATAAACATTATCAAGAGTATATTCATACTTGTTTATTTATTTTATAAAGTAGTTGATCATATCTCATTTGAGAGACTATCATCTATATTGCATATACACTTAGTCCGAAACTCTAATGTTAGTAAAACTTTTGGCAATATTTTCCTATAATTCTCCAAGTATGCTAGTCACAATAAGTCGTTAACCCTATTCATTGGCCTAGAAACTTACAGACCATATACCTGAAGAATGTAAGGAAATATTGAACCAAAATTTTAATTGACTAACACAAGGGTTTAAATTGAATATATCTGCCATATAGATGATAGAATCACAAACTGTCTACTTTGGACAATTCAAGAGTTGTATCCAAACATTCTTTAAGAGAATATTTTGCCACAACTCTCAAACGAGTCTAAAGTTCAACGACATATAAAAATAACCCTGAAGTCTAAAACTGTCCAACTCCTACAATTATTAAATTTGAAATCAAATCACATTCCAAATCACAAATACATTGCAAAATTACATTACAAATCACCAATATTATTATTATTTTATAAGTATTAATTTTAATTTAAATATTAATAATTCCTATGTTTATTGTATTTTAAGTATTAATTTTAATTTAAGTGCAAAATATTTTTTAATTATACATTATAGTTTTTTAATTAAGTATTTTATAAGTATTACTTTTAATTTAAATATTAATAATTCTTATGTTTATTATATTTTAAGTATTAATAATTCTTAAGTTTTTTTATATTTTAAGTATTATTTTTATATATCTTATTAGTCTTTTACGTAAAATTTTGTAAGTAAAATCTTATTAGTCTGTTTGGACAAGATTCTGTTCAAACAGGATCATCATGTTCGAACGAAAATTATAGCGTTCGAACGGAACAATCCCAGATTCCAGACACGAAACAGAGACAAAACACTTTTTCAAAAAACACAATTTTCACAAACACAATCTCATAAGATGTATATTGGTGTAGGATACATTTCACATGGGAATGTACAAACACAAATATACCAAAAATCTAAACATAATTAATTAAAAACTATAAATTATCAAAAACCTAAAAATTAGAAATACTACCTCAAAGTTTTGCAATCCAATAAAAATATGAATCCATAATACCTACATAAGCATAAAATGAGAAAACTCTAAATCAAATTCAATAAACCGACATTAATGAGACTCGAAATACAAAACAAAATAGCAAAAAAATAACTTATACCTCTTATAAACCTCTCATCTCTCTCAAGAATCTCTTCTCTCTCACTAAGATTGTTTCTCTCTATCTCCACAACACTCTCTCACATACACAAAATCGCCCAACCGTGCTCTGGTTCCAAAGGAATCCAAAATCATTGTGAAAATGAATTGAAAGTTGAGGTACTTGAATTTGTGAAGTCCCGTTCGAATGGTACATTTACACATTCGAACACGAAAATTTCAAAAAGCCACCCCAAATTCTGTCGCAATTTAATTCACCTTCGAACAAGTAATATAGTAATTTGAACTAACAAATCAGAACATGTTTTGGCATATTCTTCAAATGTAGAGAAGATTAGAGGGCATTTTTGTAACAACATTCCATCAGTGTGTTCGAATGGGGCATTTTCACGTTCGAATAAGCGAATCCTAGAGTATTTGGCGCGAAATTTTCCTCCAAACACATTCTACGAGATAAATCCGTTCGAACGGGACGTTATTTTGTTCGAACTAATATTAATATTATTAATAGTAACTATATACTATACTTCTTACCTTGTTATATAACTTATAATAAGTATAGTTATCATAACTTATAATAAAACTATAGTAACTAGTTACTATAGTTTGTGTTATATTATTATATAATGTATATGAGTATAGTTATTATAACTTATAATAGCTATAGCTATATAGTAACTATATATAATACTTACACTACAGTAGCTATATAACTAATAAGTACTATATTAGTACTTATTAATATATATTAATTATATTAACTTGTATAGTTATCATAACTTATATGTAGTAGCTATATAATTAAGTGTTTATAATATATACTAAGTACTTAAAAGTATGTTATAGGTAATAGAATAAGTATATTACAAATAATATACTAAGTATATTAAATAAAAGTATTATAATAATATTATTAGTATTATTTTTTTACTTTTGTGTTTTTTAATATTAGTATTATTTTATATTAGTATAATAACCATTCGAATCAATTTTCTGTCAGTTCAAACAACATTTATTAGTATAATCACCGTTCGAACGAATATTTTTATTGTTCGAACAAGACGTCACGGACATCATATACCTAATTCGAATAGATTGCCATTTACGCTCCCAATTCAAACAGGCAGTCATCGAGAGCAACCAGATCGCCCCTTATCTCTGCCACAAAATCTGCCATTCATCCGCCGTAGCAAGCCCACATTTGAACTTCTAAGAGGTATGGGTCAATTCTCCACATCTATTGTATCGTTTTATGTTCGAAAGGGTTGTGTTTGGGGGGATATGGATTTCAAATCCAAAATCTCCCATTTTGGTGTTTCCGTAGAACTACCACTAAAATAATATGTATAAATGATTGGGTTTCATTCTTTAATCATTTCTATCGATTAAAACAAATGATAACATCTAGATTGATTTTTTTCGTTCAGGGTTGAGTCGACTCAACCATGGTTGTTTTGTGTGTTTCCAAACAGATCAATTTTTGTTTGAACAAACACAAATTGCCTAACAGTTCGTTCGAATAGAGATTTTCTTAATTCAAACTATGAAGTTACGTTACAATGGTTAGTTGAAATAGAATATGTTTTGTTCGAACTAATTATTTCAATTCAGTTCAATATAGTATAATTCTTTACTAATATAATTAAAATATTATTTTAATTATATTCTTACTTTCCTTGTGGTTAAACAGTATACTAATGGCATCCAGTGGAAGAAAACGTGCGAGAGATCAGACCGGCTAAAGCAGTGGAGCAGCTCATGCTCAGGAGACGAGGCCTATATTTGTCGAGCAGGAGATCATTTTGGATGACTTTTGCGATCTTTTATAGGAGAGACGGAGCATACCGTCCATCATCACAGAGCGGGAATGGACATCGATCTGTCAGCTACGAGGGACTGCATATCAAGAGATGGTCGGTGAGTTTTACCGTGCCATGAGAGAGCATGATGCTGTTGCTCTCTGTTCTACACTTTAGTGGTTCGGGGAGTGAGTATTACTTTCTCTTCCCGCATTATTGCTAAGTTCTTGATATTCCGCGCGTGGCTAGCGCATATGTTAGGGACCCTAGTCTTGTCCCTAAACACTAAGTCCACGAGCTCGCCTTGGTAGTGATGGTGACCGAGTGTCAAGCCTTCTTGCTTGGCCTTGCATGTATAATGGCAATGATGGGTTCCTAGGTTGATGAATGTGTGTTGTTTAGTGATGAAAAAGATGATGAGTTTGGGTGATTTAAGTAATGATTTGATGGGTTTGATGCAATGTGGAATGGCTTGAAGGTTGCCCTTGATGTTAGAACAACTTGGATGATGATTAGAGTTGGTATGGTGAAGATAGGCTAGGGTTTGGATGGTGGCTATGGAAAATTTCGAGATTAGGAAGTGATGGGTTAGGATTGGAGTCTTAGATGAGTTGCTAGGGTTTGGTGGCTAGGGTTCGCTAAATATGGGAGTGGTTATTGTGATCCCTTAATTGTAGGATCAAATATGGGTAGGTGTCACTTTGGGGTTTAGGTTTAGGGTTGGATGATGGAAGAAAGGTTTAGGGTTTGGAAGATGATGATGGGAGGCTAGGGTTGGCCGAACTTGGGAGGTTGAGAGATTTTAGGAAAGTTTCCTAAAATTTTGGAATTTGATTTTGGACAGTGTGGTGGCGGGCTATGTGGTGTGATTTGGTCAACTAGGATTTTCAAGTTATAGAAACACTAGTATGGAAAAATTGGTGGACGGCTAGGTCAAATTCAAATAAGGCAAGAGTGGTCGAATTTGAATTTGAATGAAGATGGAATATGTGTTTCGGCTAGATTTAGGTAGAATGTGGAAGAAGGTTAATTTAGGTAAGTGGCCAATATAAGAAATGTGGGATTCGGCTAGGTCAATGTAAGATTGAATGAATGATAGATATGGGGTGATTATGGTTCCTAAAGTTTAGAAATTGGTTAAGGTAAGATGAGATAGTCTTTAGTTTTGACTTGAGTGATTCTAGGGAATGAGAGATTTGTGGGATTGGATATGGGAGGTAGGTTATAGATATGGCAAGAGTTTGAAATTTTTTGGGTGACTTGAGTGATGGAGTGATTTTAGCGATGGAGTGATTCTAGGGAAGTTTCTAGAATTAAGGGATTGGTTAAGGTAAGATATGGAAGGTCTTTGGTTGTTTGAGTGATTCTAGGGATGTTCCTAGAATTAAGGGATTGGAAAGTGAAGATATGATAAGGAAGATATGATTTGGAGATGGGTAGGTTGGCTAGGGTTTCGATCCTAGATGATGAGATGCATGGGAGTTGTTAGGAAGTTGGTGTTTGACTAAGGCAAGGTATGGATTTCGAATTTGGATTAATTGGAAGATGGGATAAGGATTCCTAAGTGGTAGGAATTACCTTGTAGGAGTCTAGGGTTAAGTTGGATGAAGGGTGGCTAAGGTTAGGATTCCTTAAGTTTAGGAGATAGTTTTGGGATTGGTATGATTTTTGAGATTGATTAGGATGAGTAAACTTTCCTAAAATAAAGGAAGTTGCCAAGTGGGACTCTTGATGGATGGCTAGGGTTTGTGGAAGACAAGGGTTTCGACTATGGCTTTGTTGGATGGATGGAGGCTAGTTTTGGTAAGTGACAAATATGGGAAGATGGAGGCTTAGTGGATTTCAACTAGGGTTTGTGTAGATGATGGAGGCTAGATCTTATAGAATTGATGAATATGGAAAGTAGAGCAAACAATGTGTTGGCCGAACTATATGTGTGGGAAAGATCAAATGAGTGAATAGATTGTGTTTGTGAGATGGAGGGATGCAAGTCAATATATGAACAATGGAAATACTTGTGATAACGGAAAAAATTGTATGAATAAATGATGAATGGACTCAATAAAGGAATATGAAGACTCTTTATGGTTTACATGGATATTTTGAGAAATCAAATAATACTAAAATTGATGCTTAGGATGTCTTTGATTTGCAAGAAAGTAGAGATGAACAAGATGAAAAATATAAGAACAAGCAAGAAAATATAATAACAATGTATTTTTGAGTTTTTGAATATAGAATAAAGAACATAGACACAAGATGAATAATTGAATGGAACAAAGACAATACTCATAAGATAGATAGATAAATCACCATTGATTCATGAATTGCACAATGATGAAATAAGATAGATTGAATCACCACCTATTCACGAATTGCAAGGTGATAATCCTCTACTAGGGATTTCATGAATTACACTCAAGTAGCCCAAGTGCTAAACACCGAAAGGTGATCTCAAGAATAATAATCCACTTACTTAGGGATTTACCAAATTGTCAAAAGATCTAAAATGAAATACCTAAGGGTCCTATTTATAAAGATTACAAAGTGGAAACACCCAATAGGTTCCTTAAAATATAATTAATTAAAATAAATAAAGATAAATAAATGATATCCTCAACGCTGGCACAAAATGTTGAGTCGGATGCTAGTTCGGATGATAGTGAGGATGATGATCTACCTGATGATGGTCTCATAGACAACTGGGCCCATCAATTAGTGCGAGACCCTTCGGCTTCTCCATATAATGGGAGCAAGGTGATCTGACAGGTCGATTATATAGCATTTATCAGAATGCTTAATTTGATTGTTGGCTATAATATCGATCCAAAAAAATACACAAGACTGATTTCGGGATCGATCGAGCCAGATTTTTGTTGTGGATAGCATGGGGGGACCCCATTGATATGACATTATATTTCTTCATTCGCATTCAACCGGAGTCATGCTATTCCAGTAGAGGTAGTCTACCATTTGCATTGCTGATATCTAACCTCCTACTCCGATCGGGAGTTACAGTGTCTACGACTCAGTGGAGGTCGTCACAAATGGGGTCTCTTAACAAGATCACATTCAGCAAGAGCAAGGGGCACTTGCGAAAAACTGCACCAGAACAACCTAGTGGCACGCCGACCGATCCAGCCTCTAGTAGTATTGCCGCTGTTAAGAAACAGCCTCTTGAGGTTACTTTGGATCAGGTACGAACTCTGTTTGTGGAGTTCGTTGAGCCCATCATGGAAAAGCATAAGGATCTGGATGCACGCATTAAAATTTACAAGAGGATTTTGATCTACTTAGCAAATAGATCGTTTTAGTTATTATTTTACTTTTTTATGTTGTATTGAATATTATATATTTGAGATGAAATTAATGTATGGTTTTTATTTTTCATGTTTGCTACCATATATATTTTTTTCATTTTACTTACTGTTCATGATAATATAAAAAATAACATTATCTTTAAAGTTATATTTATATAAATTTAACATAAAAGAAATCACTATAAAGTTTTGAAATTAATTACATATAATTAATTTATGAATTTATAAATATTTTAACTCACGCAAATCATAATATATAATATATACTCATTTTTTATATTTTGAAAATGATAACAAATTAATGAAAAAATATTTATTACTTTAATGGAAAAAATATATGCACAAGTTAATGATGATAAACAATTTTTATATAATTTCTAACTAAAATAGTCGTTCGAATGAATAAATATGGTGTTGAACTGGTTCAAACGATATTTGTTTTGTTCAAACGGTAAAACAACATTGCTGCCACATTTTCCCAGCAAATCTCGTCCGTTTGAACAAATAAATTTAAGTTCAAACGATTATTAACTTTTTTCAGGAAAAATAAATTAATTTACTATCAAGATTATTATTCGAACATATTATATACCGTTAGAACAGACATTAATTCATTGTTCGAATCTATTTTATCCATTTGAACAAATTTAGTAACTTAGTCATTTTTGGTAAATTTTGTCTCCAATAATTACTTTTAGAGACAAAATTTAATTCGTCCCTAACAAGTTTCGTCCATAAAAATAAAATTTCTTGTAGTGCTTGCACGTGCCTAGCGCCTTTGTGAATAATAGATTATTATATGGTTGAGTATCTTATTTAGCCACATAATTATCTAGGTCTATAATTATAGGTCTCGACTTATATGATTAATTTCATTAATTATGGACATGTTTGGTTATGACAAATTTTGAGCATTTTTTTTAGAGTGAGTTTCGGAAAAATAGAGAGAAATTTTTGAATAGATTTTTTGTTTTTTGAAAAATAAATTTGTATTGGAGTTTGTATACTGGAGTTCGTGAAAGTATAAGTATAGTTGAAAGTAGTTGAATATAATTTTTTAAGGGTATTTTTATTTTGATATTTATAAAGATTATATTATTTTTATGTTTAGATAATGATCCGAAAAAAACTAAGATAGAAATTTTTTTGAGATTTAAAAATATTTGATTTGTTTAAAAAAAAATGACAAATTTTAAAAGAATTGTGTAATCAAACATGGCGGAGTCATATATAACAAGTAATTAAGCGTATTTGGGTGTGCGAATAAATTTTCCATTTTTTTCTAAATGGTTACAGCGGTAGTCAATATCTACACCAAATGCTTATGTCATACTTGTATTATTACACATAATTAATGTCAAGTTCATAAAAATATAAGATTAAAACGTTAGGAAACGTCAATTCCACGTTACGTTTGCTGTAAGCCGAGGATGTGAGCAAATTTGTTGTATTGAGTACGCGGATGGAGTTCAAGATATTATGTCAATGGAAAAGATTCGTTACAAATAAAAGATGTGAAGTGTGAACCGCCAAATTATTAATAAAAGTAATTATGATATATTATAAGGACAATGTTAGAATTACCGCTGGGCTCTGGTATGTGTTTTTTGTGTTTTATTTTAATTTTTTTTTATATAGATTTTTTTAATAATTTTAAATATTTTTTTAAAAAATCACAACATCATTAAAAAAATATTTTTTTAATCATGAAATAAAATAAAAAGTAAAAAAATCTCAACAGGAAGACTAATATTTTTTTATGATTTTTTTTACTTTATAATTAAGAAAGTATTTTTTTTAATTATGTTTTAAATTTATTTTATTTTTTTAAAATATTAAGAAAATCTATATAAAAAATAATTTAAAAAGAAACACATGTTAGAACCATCAAGAGCCCTAAGCTGTGGCTGTAGAATTATTCATATTATAATCAAGGGGTAGTTGAAAGATGTAGACATGCTAATTTATTGGAAATATGATAAATAAAATAGCAAAGCAGCCTGCCTATGAGTAGTGTGCGGCCCCTTACTCCAAATGGTCAAAGTATAAAATTTGTCTTTAAGTTAAATTAATTATATATATATTATGATTGATTTTTTTAATCCTTCAATCGGATTACGTACGAATTGAGAACACTGGCTCACAAGATTCAATACATCAAACTGATCTTTTCGTTGAAAAATAAGTGGAAACGCCAAAGCTATAAATGCATTTACGCATGTGGTCACCGTAGCTGTAGTTCGCAGAAAATCTCTTCACGCTGATGTAAAGTTTGAAAAAAATCATACATCAATACATTTTAATGATATTTTTGGCAAAACTGTTTTAGTAAAAGCTATAGAGTCAAAAAGCTCTATTATTCAAAGCAATTTCAAAGAGTCATTAATCTTTATAACTTATCTCATCTAATTATTATATATATTTTTTATTTTTTACATAAAATATAATAAATAATTAAAATTTTTTAAATTTTAAAATAATAATATTATTAAAAATTAATATTCTAACAATATTTTAATTTTTAACTTTTATCTCAATTCACTATTCAAACCGCACGCATCTTTTGTCAATATGACTTAGCTCATGAAAAGCAGTATTAAGACTTAATCCTAAGTATGACATGGTAATGGTGTACTGATCAATGCTACTCATCGTCCATTTTATTATATTATCCTCCAATTATTTGATAACTGATATTAAATTATTTAAAATTATTTATTATGTTCTACCTGTGACTCAATCATTTGATACCATATTAATTAATATTAAGTGATCAATGAAGATAAAATAGATAATAAATAGATTTTTTTAATATTCTATAAGTAAAAAACAATACGCATATAGGTACAAAAAGTATCATGGGTTTCTCGGTTACACACTGAGGCAAGGTTTTAATTGGGGTTTTCCAATTTTAAGTGGTGGGACTAAAATATTGTTGTTTGGCTCAAATGGAAAATGAGACTTGAGCCATGATAGAATTTAGGATATAATATAAGTTGAGATGGAAAAGCGTAGCACCTCAAATTTTGTAAAGTTACTATTTTGTAAAATTAAGCTAAGGTTTTTATTTTTTATTTTTTAATGAAAAATGCTACTTAGCCCCTTCAATGTTATAACTCAAAGTTATTGTTTGAGTATTTTAATTAAAATTTTTTTCTTTAATGGTTAAGGAAGTGACTATTAGTGAGTTTGTATGTTTTTTTAATGATTAATGATGTTAAAAAATTATAAAAAAATAATTATACTAGTGATATGCCCAGCAGTAAACATTGGGTGGATCGCTAGCAGCATCATTTTTTTATTTAGGGGTTTCTATTTATGGAAGGTCATTAGGGTAAGAGGTGGAATTTAGATTTTAAGCTCGTGTCTATTATTGAGGATTCAATATATGACGAGATTAATGCTTGTAATAGTTGAAGAAAAATAAATAGAGTGAGATTATGTAAAGTGACATGATTTTAGAGGAATGATCAATATGGATACCTTGGAGTCATGATCATAGGCTATGGGGATTTATTCATGGGTATTTAAGATTGGATCTTGAATTATGAATTCAGATAGCAGTAAGAGGTCATTGCTACTATGAGGATTGAGGACAAATTTTTCCCTAATCCTTTACTTGCAAAGGCTTTTGGAGCCCTTATAACAGTACAATTATGTCTGGAACTTGGCCTAACACAAGTGATTATTGAAGGTGATTCTGTACAAGTTATCAATGCTCTCAAAAGGAACAAAGAATGCTGCAATTGTGCTAGTATGTTTGTATGTGAAGCAAAACAATTACTTAAAAACTTTGCTAAGTAAGAGGTTTCTCATGTTAGGAGAAATGACAATTCTATAACTCACTTGTTAGCAAAAGATGCTTTCCATTTATGATTTCATTGTAATTTTGGAGGATATTCCTTCTTGTATCTCTTTGGTTTGATGGAATGGAAATGAGTTACTCCTTTTAAAAAAAAATAATAATAAAATTATGAATTTAGATTTAAAGAGGACTATTGTCTAGCCCGATAGGAAGTCCGACCATAGGCCCATCAAAGATGGGCAAGCCGAAGGTTTCTCTTTGCCAAGTCCCACAAGAAGTCCAAGAAACCCAGCCCATTAGAGCCCCAGATGACCCCCACTTGCATAGTCCAAATCCAAGTCACATTCAAACTATCCACTGCCACTCAAAGCACAACTCTACCATGACTCGTACCCATGTTATCTTAAAGTCATAAGCCCTAGGTCTAACACCCCAAACTTTGTAAAAGAGTTTATTTTTGCTATTTATTTAACGTAATTATCGTATATGGAGTTTTAGGGGATGTTTGAATGCTTAAAATATCTCAAACTTTTGTGAATAACAGTGATAGTTTAAGTGAATTTGGGAAGGGAAAAAGAAAACATTGAATAAAAATAAATTTTAACATAAGTATTGTATTGAAGTTTGTGAAAGTGAATAGATTAAGTTAAAACATTGTTTGGATGTAATTTTTTAATATTATTTTTGTTTTAAAATTTATAAAAATTTTATTGATTTTTGTATTTGAATAATGATTAGGTAATAATTAAATGAAAAAGTTAAAAATTAAAAATTAAAAAAGCGTTCTATATTTAAGTGATGTTTGAGAATGAAATTATAAGAAATTTTGAAAATTTTGAAAATTCTCATATTTGCCAAATATGCCCTTAAGCTAGAAATTAGGGTGAAGTTTTTAGTAAGGCTTTTCATTCGGACTCATTGTTGAGATTTACATTTTGGAAAATGCTGGAGTGCCAGAAGGTCGTGACCGAATAGCGCATTTCTCTGTTATTCTTTTAATATTAAAAAAAAAAAAGCAAATGCACTGTTCTATAACCTTCGGGCAAAATAGCAAGACCCTACATCTACATTTTAGGGAAAAATTGGATCTTGGGCTCAATTTTTTATCATGAAGCCCAATTGAGGTTATTGAACAATATTAGATGAGCCATTGGCTCATAAATTATTTCGGGATGACTATGGATTTTATTGAACCCAATGAGTCGGTTAAAGCACATTTAATTTTATTGGACAAGCGGACCCATGACTAGATGAGGATTAGATCCGAAAATTTATTTGAAGGCCCATAAATGCTAATTGGATGAGTTGGGCTTGTTTTAGATTTAAGAATCGATCATTGAATTTATTAAGGGCTTGCCTGGAAAGTGATATGCTCTCATTTAATTTCATCTCATATCATAGTTTCTCATATTTCTTTCTCAAACATAAATTCTTTTTAATTTCAAATTTTCAACATTTTCATCTAATCATTATAACTTTTTCAAATTTCTAAATAAAATACAGAAAACAATACAACTTTTTTATATATCAAAACAAAAATAAATTAATAAATAATATTGTAACAATATTTTAATTTTATAATATTTTTATTCAATTTTTTCTCTCTTCTTTTTCAAAATCCAGTAAAAATCTTAATTCAAACAATTTCACTATCATGAAAATAATTTTTATCTCATTTCACTTCCCAAACATCCTTAAATGACTTGATCCAAGCAAGCTCAATAGTTCAATTAGACCCTTAAAACACCACAATGGGCCTATAATTAGCCCATCAGCCTTGGCAAAGCTTAGAAAAAACTTACAACCCATGAACATGACACAAACCCGATTTTGTAAAGTACTTAAACCTGACTTCATATAAATACACTAGAGCCTCCATGCATCACATAAAGATACCTCCTTCTTGGGCCCTAGGGTTGCCACAACCTTGATCTCGATTGTAATACCATAATGCATGAGTCGCATGTCCAACCCCCAAGCTGTAAGCACAACAGCCCTCCACCATAAAACTCCTCCTCCGTCGGTCTCTCTCTTCCTCGTGCATATGAGCATAGTTGTGAAGTCCCTAACCTCCGCTTGAGATTTAATGAAGACTTGAAATGTCGAGATATGCAACACATGGTTACATACTTTCGTTCATGACAAATAATGTGCAATGCATCCTAGTATGTAATATACAATAATCGCAACGAAAAAATTATGATTTATAAAATTTCATGCTAGAATGAACTAAACATCCCAATAATTCAAGTAACCATAGATAGATGTTGCCTTACTAAAAGAGGTCCAAACAATAAAGCATGAGTTCAAATATAAAGTGAGAGATAGAATCTCCTTATTACAGACAACTTCAATAAGGTTCCATAAAAAGGTAGATCAAAACATCTCTCTAATATGCTCTATAGTGAACAAGACCATCTCTAAAAACATCACTATTAACTCCATCTTTTGGTTGGGGTTGGACTCGTTCTCAATCATCTGAACTCAATGGGTGGAGTTCATCACCATCCTGTTCGTCAAAGATCTGTCCTGACACAGCTTCTACCATTCTGGAAAAATGGTAGTGAGACTATCATAGTGAGTCCATGAAATCTCAGTAAGTTAAACAATTAATTTGTACCGAGATAAGATATGCACGATTAATGATAAATATGAAATGCATTTCAGATATGCAAAAAATTGGTATTTTTCTCCCATCCAGATTTCTTAACATATTTCAGAAAAATTTTAATGTACATTTTCTTACAGAGAACATTTTTTACTTCATCTTTTTTAAAAACATAACATTCCTTATTTATTAAATACATCATTAACGTAACATAACATATGGTATCATCACAGCTCCCCATTTGCACTATGAATACTTGTCGGTGACTGTAGTACAACTCACATTGAAATTACGTTGTTTGCAGACTCATAACTCAATGCATTGATATCATAACACATCATTTGCACTACCAGCATTAAGTGCCAAATATGACTTCGCTCTAGTATTATTTAAAAAGAATCCATTTGAAACCTATTGACGGTTCTGTATCAACCCAAGGGTTACTACTCCATTGTTTACTCACTCTAGAGTGGACATAGGAGTTCCACTAGGATAATTTCTCATCCTAGTATTTGGAATCGTGACAAAACTTATTTTTTTGTTATGCTCAAAATATATTTCATAACATGTGCTTATGTAGTATGCTTTATGTAAAAAATAACATTTTTATGTAACATGCTAAAATGGTGAAAACCTCACATATCATGTAAGCAAGTAATCAAATGCTCAATGATGTATCATATGACATTATATACTCAAAATGACATTTATAATATGAATATGGTGTTTATACAAGAATCATAAATAAATTATCTAAGAGTAAGCTGTCATTTGGATAGTGAGTTGAGATAAGATGAAAGTTGAATAAAATATTGTTAGAAAATTATTTTTTAATATTATTATTGTTTTGGGATTTGAAAAAGTTAAATTGTTTATTATATTTTGTATGAGAATTTGAAAAAGTTGTAATGATGAAATGAGATGAGATGAAATACTTCTTGTATCCAAACCAGACCTTAAGTTAGAAGCTAACTTACAAACTTCTCTGGTTATTAGGAAATGGTGTGGCTGAACTAAGATATATTTCTAAGTTAGGAATCATATAACTAAGGAAGATTTTCAGATTCAAAAGGGTTCAAAACAATATTTACAAAACAACCCTAATACTTCTTGAAATTACTTGCCACTTAGGCCTCAAACTTTCACTATTTACATTTGTAGGTCATGAGTCACTATTGGAAGGATTTTTCAGGTTGTGTATGGTGGGGGATTGGCTTCCAAGTGATGATGAAGTGGCATCTCAAAGGGAAGAGGTGAAGGGAAGGGTGTTGTTAAGTGTTGGCAATTTGATGCCATCAGTTTTGTGTGTGTGTGTGTTTTTTTTTTTTTTTTTATGTGAGAAGCATTTTGGTCAATTTTTCATAATGAATTTGAAAGGTCTCTTGGGGATTGGATGTTGATGGAGGTGGCTTGAGGGTGTGGGTCATTTGAGGGCAGAAAATCAAACCAATGCCCCCCATCCAACTAGTGTTTGGTGCATTTGGTTTTTGGGTTTTTGGTTTAGTTGTAGGAACTAATTTCATGCATTACTAAGTCTGCATTGAGAAGGGTATTTTGAGGTGCTAAAATACAATAATTCCCTTGAGACAAAGGCACAAAAAGTTTGGGCTAGAGGTTGCTCGGTCCATTACACACAAGGACACACATGTGTGCCGATTGGTATGAGTTTAGGATGTCATTACCCTTAATGACATGTGTGGAGATTTATCTAGGATTCTAATATGATCTATGTGGCGCCCCTAATTTCTATGTACGGACACGCACGGAAATCGAGGCATCGGGATGATGAAGACACTATCACGCACCCCATCGACATGTGCTGAGTGTGTGTAATGCAACACGTGTATAATAAACAATACGCAGCGGAATGGTTAAGTCAAATAACTAAGTACCAGAGTTTCATACAATATAAAAGTACTGAAAATCCACATGTCAACATAATATGATTTTTGTTTACAAATTAACATCAAATAAAATATAATAAGCATAAGCGAACCATTAACTTCAAATACAAAATAACCAATGTTCTTACTCCTCAGGCGGAGTCGCATCCTCGGTCTCAGCCTTCTCAAAACCTGCATCAAAATCTACAGTACCAAAAAATGGTACTGCAGGTAAGTAAAACCCAAAATGCTCTAAGACAATAAATATATTAAAACAACTAACTCTATGCATGCACATGATGACCAAAGCGCAAAACTCGAAAAAAACACAATTTCTCAAAAATCACAATTTTTCTATGCAAGCCAAAAATCACCATTTGGCACAAAACAAAAATCCAGGAATAAATCCATTAATTTCAATTTTAACCGTATGCACCATAGCCTCCCATAGGAACCATCCACATACTCTAGTTCCCTTCGTTATTCCACCGGTAACGACCGTGTGAGTGATACACAACGAGTGATGCCCAGTTCCGCGCCCACTACGTACATAGCCAAGCATCCTCTGACCCTCGCCAGGACGAGGGGCCACGGAGTCGGATCGAGAGCGCTACCATCCCATCCAAGTCTTGGAAAACACTCAATATATTCCGCTCTCGAGTGTCCAGAGGAGCTTCATCAAGATAATACCCCATCTCAACTTGGGGGTGATATACACGCACCCGAAAACCCTTATCACATTAAACACGGTTTCTCAAAACACACATCCACGCATGCGTGCATAATGTCATAAAATTAACCAATTACCAATAACCAACAATTATCAATAAAACCAGATAACTAAATCACAATGTGAATAAATTTTCCATTTTTTTTCTAAATGGGTACAGCGGTAGTCAATATCAACACCAAATACTTATGTCATACTTGTATTATTACACATGATTAATGTCAAGTTCATAAAAATATAAAATTAAAACGTTAGGAAACGTCAATTCCACGTTACGTTTGCTGTAAGCCGAGGATGTGAGCAAATTTGTTGTATTGAGTACGCGGATGGAGTTCAAGATATTATATCAATGGAAAAGATTCGTTACAAATAAAAGATGTGAAGTGTGAACCGCCAAAACATTAATAAAAATAATTATGATATATTATAAGGACAATGCTAGAATCACCGCTGGGCTTTAGCATGTGTTTTTTATGTGTTTTGTTTTAATTCTTTTTTTATATAGATTTTTTTAACAATTTTAAATATTTAAAAAAAAATCTCAACATTATTATAAAAATATTTTCTTAATCATGAAGTAAAATAAAAAATAAAAAATAAAAAAATCCTAATAGGAGGATTAATATTTTTTTATAATTTTTCTTAACTTTATAATCAAGAAAGTATTTTTTTTAATAATGTTTTAAATTTATTTTTTTTAAAATATTAAAAAAATATTAAAAAAATTTATATAAAAAATAATTTAAAAAAAAAATTCCTGTTAGAGCCCGCGAGAGTCCTAAGCTGTGGCTCTAGAATTATTCATATTATAATCATGGGGCAGTTGAAAGATGTAGACATGCTAATTTATTGGAAATATGGTAAATAAAATAGCAAAGCAGCCTATGAGTAGCGTGCGGCCCCTTACTCCAAATGGTCAAAGTATAAAATGTCTTTAAGTTAAATTAATTATATATATATATAAATATTATGATTGATTTTTTTAATCCTTCAATCGGATTACGTACGAATTGAGAACACTGGCTCACAAGACTCAATACATCAAACTGATCTTTTCGTTGAAAAATAAGTGGAAACTCCAAAGCTATAAATGCATTACGCATGGGGTCACCGTAGCTGTAGTTCGTAGAAAATCTCTTCGCGCTGATGTAAAGTTTGAAAAAAATCACACATCAATACATTTTAATGATATTTTTGGCAAAACTGTTTTAGTAAAAGCTATAGTGTCAAAAAGTTCTATTATTCAAAGCAATTTCAAAGAGTCATTAATCATTTTAACTCATCTCATCTAATTATTATAATTTTTTTTAATTTTTACATAAAATATAATAAATAATTTAACTTTTTTAAATTTTAAAATAATATTATTATTAAAAATTAATATTCTAACAATATTTTAACTTTTAACTTTCATCTCAACTCACTATTCAAACCGCATGCATCTTTTGTCAATGTGACTTAGCTCATGAAGAGCGGTATTAAGACTTAATCCTAAGTATGGCATGGTAATGGTGTACTGATCAATGCTACTCATCGTCCATTTTATTATATCATCCTCCAATTATTTGATAACTGATATTAAATTATTTAAAACTATTTATTATGTTCTACCTGTGACTCAATTATTTGATACCATATTAATTAATATTAAGTGATCAATGAAGATAAAATAGATAGTAAATAGATTTTTTTAATATTCTATAAGTAAAAACAATACGCATATAGGTACAAAAAGTATCATGGCGTTTCTCGGTCACACACCGAGGCAAGGTTTAATTGGGGTTTTCCAATTTTAAGTGGTGGGACTAAAATATTGTTGTTTGGCTCATATGGAAAATGAGACTTGAGCCATGATGGAATTTAGGATATAATATAAGTTGAGATGGAAAAGCGTAGCACCTCAAATTTTGTAAAGTTACTATTTTATAAAATTAAGCTAAGGGTTTTTTTTTTTTTTTTTGAAAATTCTACTTAGTCCCTTCAATGTACAGCTTAAAGTTACTGCTCGAGTATATTAATTTTAATTTTTATTTTGCTTAATGATTAAATAAATGTCTATTAGTGAGTTTGTATTTTTTTAATGATTAATGATGTTAAAAAATTATAAAAAGAATTTATACTAGCAATATGTCCAACACTTAACGTTGGGTGGTCCGCTAGCACCACCATTTTTTTATTTAAGGGTTTCTATTTATGGAAGGTCATTAGGGTAAGAGGTGGAATTTAGATTTTAAGCTCGTGTCTATTATTGAGGATTCAATATATGACGAGATTAATGCTTGTAATAGTTGAAGAAAAATAAATAGAGTGAGGTTATGTAGAGTGACATGGTTTTAGAGGAATGATCAATATGGATACCTTGGAGTCATGATCCTAGGCTATGGGGATTTATTCATGGGTATATAAGATTGGATCTTGAATTATGAATTCAGATAGCAGTAAGAGGTCATTGCTACTATGAGGACAAAGAAACATGTCTTCCTTGATCCCTTGTTTGCATAGGCTTTTGGAGCTCTTAAAACAGTACAGTTTGGTTTGGAACTTGGCCTAACACAAGTGATCATTGAAGGAGACTCATTACAAATTATCAATGCTCTCAAAAGGAACATAGAAGGCAGCAATATTGCTACTATGTTTGTATGTGAAGCAAGACAGTTACTTAAAAACTTTGCTAAGTGGGAGGTTTCTCATGTTAGGAGAAATGACAATTCTATAACTCACTTATTAGCAAAAGATGCTTTTCTTCTATGATCTCATTGTAATTTTGGAAGATATTCCTTTTTGTATCTCTTTAGTTTAATAGAATGGAAATGAGTTTTACTCCTTTAAAAAAAAAAAAAAAACGAATTATGAATGTGAATTTAGATTTAAAGAGGAATATTGTCTAGCCCGACAGGAAGTCCGACCCATAGGCCCATCAAAGATGGGCAAGCCGAAGATTTCTCTTTGCCAAGTCCCACAAGAAGTCCAAGAAACCCAACCCATTAGAGCCCCAGATGACCCCACTTGCATAGTCCAAATCCAAGTCACATTCAAACTATCCACTCCCACTCAAAGCACAACTCTTCCATAACTCGTACCTAGGTCAAACTATATCTTAAAGTCATAAACCCTAGGTCTAACACCCACCAAACTTTGTAAAAGAGTTTATTTTTGCTATTTATTTAACGTAATTATCGTATATGGAGCTTTAGAGTATGTTTGAATGCTTAAAATATCTCAAACTTTTGTGAATAACAGTGAAATGATCTGAGTCAATTTGTTTTATTGAGTTTTGGAAAAGGAAAAATAAAACATTGAATAAAAAGATTTTTTAAAAGAAGTATTATATTGAAGTTTGTGAAAGTGAATAGATTAAGTTAAAACATTGTTTGGATGTATTTTTTAATATTATTTTTGTTTTAAAATTTATGAAAGTTGTATTGATTTTTTTTATTTGAGTAATGATTAGGTAATAATTAGATAAAAAAGTTAAAAATTAAAAATTAAAAAAGTGTCATGTATTTAAGTGGTGTTTGAGAATGAAATTTTGAAAATTTTCATGTTTGCCAAATATGCCCTTAAGCTAGAAATTAGGGTGAAGTTTTTAATAAGGCTTTAATTCGGAGATCTACATTTTGGAAAATGCTGCAGTGCCCGAAGGTGGTGCCCGAATAGTGCATTTCTCTGTTATTCTTTTAATATTAAAAAAAAAGCAAATGCACTGTTCTATAACCTTCGGGCATAATAGCAAAACCCTTACATTTTAGGGAAAAATTGGATCTTGGGCTCAATATTTTATCACGAAGCCCAATTGAGATTATTGAACAATATTGGATGAGCCATTTGCCCATAAATTATTTGGGGATGACTATGGATTTTATTGAGCCCAATGAGTAAGTTAAAGCACATTTAATTTTATTGGACAAGAGGGGACCCATGACTAGATGAGGATTAGATCCGAAAAATTATTTAAAGGCCCATAAATGCTAATTGGATGAGTTGGGCTTGTTTTAGATTTAAGAATCGATCCTTGAATTCATTAAGGGCTTGTTTGGAAAGTGAGATGATTTCATTTTATCTTATCTCATCTAATAATTTCTCATACTTCTTTCTCAAACACAAATACTTTTAATTTCAAATTTTCAACATTTTCATCTAATCATTACAACTTTTTCAAAATTTTAAACAAAATACAAAAAACAATACAACTTTTTAATATATCAAAACAAAAATAATATTAAAAAATAATATTATAATAATATTTTAATTATATAATATTTTTATTCAATTTTTTCTCTCTTCTTTTCCAAAATTCAATAAAAATTTTAACCCAAACCATTTCACTATTATTAACATAATTTTTATCTCATCTCATTGCCCAAGCATCTCTAAATGACTTGATCCAAGGAAGCTCAATAGTTCAATTAGACCCTTAAAACACCACAATGGGCCTATAAATTAGCCCATCAACCTTGGCAAAGCTTAGAAAAAAACTTACGACCCATGAAGATGACACAAACCCGATTTCATAAAGTACTTAAACTTGACTTCATATAAATATACTAGAGCTTCCATGCATCACATAAAGACGCCTCCTTCTTGTGCCCTAGGGTTGCTAGAATCTTGATCTCGATCGTAACATCGTAATGCGTGAGTCGCATGTCCAATCACCAAGCCGTAAGCACAACAGCCTTCCACCATAAAACTCCTCCTCCGTCGGTCTCTCTCTTCCCCTTGAATATGAGCATAGCTGTGACACCCCTAACCTCCACTTGGGATTTAATGGAGATTTGAAACGTCGGGACATGCAACACATGGTTACATACTCTCGTTTATGACAAATAATATGTAATGCATCGTAGAATACAATTAGCAATATGCAATAATCGCAGCGGAAAAATTGTGATTTATAAAATTTCATGTTAGAATGAACTAAACATCCCAATAATTTAAGTAACCATAGATAGATGATGCCTTACTAAAAGAGGTCCAAACAGTAAGGTATGAGTTCAAACATAAGTGGGAGATAGAGTCTTCTTATTATAGACAACTTCAATGAGGTCCCATAAAAAGGTAGATCAAAACATCTCTCTAATACGCTCTATAGTGAATAGGACCATCTCTAAGAACATCACTATTGACTCCATCTTTTCGTTGGGTTCGGACTCGTTCTCAATCATCTGAAGCCAATGAGTAGAGTTCATTACCATCCTGTTCGTCAAAAGTCGGTCCTGACACAGCTTCTACCATTCTGGGAGAATGGTAGTGGACTACCACAGTTAGATTCCTTGAAATCTCAGTAAGTTAAACAATTAACTTATACCAAGAGAAGATATGCATTATTAATGATAAATATGAGATGCATGCCAGATATGCAGAAAATCGGTATTTTTCTTCGATCCAGATTTCTTAATATCTTTCAGAAAAATTTTAATGCACATTTTCTTACAGAGAATATTTTTTATTTCATCTTTTTTAAAAACATAACATTCATTATTTATTAGAGCCATCATTAACAGAACATAACATATGGTATTATCACAACTCCCCATTTGCACTGTGAGTACTTGTCGGTGACTATAGTATAACTCACGTTGAAATTACGTTGTTTGCAGACTCATAACTCAATGCATTGATATCATAACATATCATCATATGTACCACCAGCATTAAGTGCCATATATGAGTTCGCTTCGGCATTGTTTAAAAAGAATCAATTTGAAACCTATTGACGGTTCTTTGTCAACCCAAGGGTTACCATACAGTGGACAGAGGAGTTTCACTAAGATAATTCCTCATTCTAGTATTTGGAGTCGTGAAAAAACTTATTTTCTTGTTATGCTCAAAATGCATTTCATGACATGTGCTTATATAGTATGCTTCATGTAAAAAATAATATTTTATGTAACATGCTAAAATGGTGAAAACCTCACATGTCATGTAAGCAAGTAATCAAATGCTCAATGATGTATCATATGACATTATATACTCAAAATGACATTTATAATATGAATGTGGTGTTTATATAAGAATAATAAATAAATTTATTCAAGAGTAAGCTTTCGTTTGAATAGTGAGTTGAGATGATATGAAAGTTGAATAAAATATTGTTAGAAAATTATTTTTTAATATTAATATTGTTTTGGGATTTGAAAAAGTTGAATTGTTTATTATATTTTGTCTGAAAATTTGGAAAAACTGTAATGATGAAATGAGATGAGATGAAATACTTTTTGTATCCAAACCGGGCCTTAAGTTAGAAATTAACTTACAAACTTCTCGGGTAATTAGGAAATGGTGCAGCTGAACTAAGATATATTTCTAAGTTAGGAATCATATAACTAAGGAAGATTTTTAAATTCAAGAGGGTTCAAAACAATATTTACAAAACAACCCTAATACTTCTTGAAATTGCTTGCCACTTAGGCCCTAAACTTTCACTATTTGCATTTGTATGTTATGAGTCACTGTTGGAAGGATTTTTCAGGTTGTGGATTGTGGGGGATTGGCTTCCAAGTGATGATGAAGTGGCAGCTCAAATGGAAGAGGTGAAGGGAAGGGTGTTGCTAAGTGGTAGTGGTTGGATGGGTTTTGTTGTATTTTTTTTTTTTTGGTGGGAAGAATTTTGGTCAATTTCATAATGAATTTAAGGGACTCTTGGGGATTGGATGGTGATGGAGGTGGCGTGAGGGTATGGGTCATTTGAGAGCATAAAATCAAACCAATGCCCATCCAACTAGTGTTTAGGTGCATTTAGTTTTTGGGTTTTTGGTTTGGTTGTAGGAACCAATTTTGTCCATCACTAATTCTACATTGAGAAGTGTATTTTGAGGTGCTAAAATACAATAATTTCCTTGAGAAGAAAAGGCACAAAAGATTGGGCTAGGGGTTGCTCAGTCCATTGTACACAAGGGCACACGTGTGCCGATTGGTGTGAGTTTAGGGTTTTAACATGTCATTACCCTTAATGACATGTGGAGATTTATCTAGGGTTCTAATATGATCAAAGAATGATGAAATTTAATAATAAAACAAGAAAATTTTAAATCAAAATGCCTAAAAATATTAAGAAGAAAATTAAACTCAAAACATGGTTTAAAAATCACTAATCATGGGTAAATTGATTAATATATTTTACTCAAGTTAGAAGCTTAATTATGGACAATTGAGAGTTGTAAGGGGTGTGGGGCACTACTTGGACTTGAGAGAAACCAATGGTATGGTGTATGAGGGTTTCAAATAGAAGTGTGAAAATACAAAACAAGGCTTTGGACCTTGTTGGGCTTTAAAAGGGCCATGGCAGCACCTGCACCCTCTCCTTGCTTGGCAACACTTAAAAATGAAGAAAATCCTTTGATTTGGGTCGCTATTCACCTGCACAAGGTGATGCAACCAAGCTGGAAATTCAAATCCCCTTCTTCAAGCTTATAAAAACCTGCTCTACTTCCTCATTTCTTCACACCTCATCTCTAAGTTTCCTCTTGAGATCTTGAGAGCTTCCCCTCCCTCAGTGAGCCATAGAGAGAAACCGAGTGAGGTCTTGAGTGTTCGTAGGAGTTTTTGAGAGTTCTTGTGTTGGGAGCTTTAGAGGGCCACGGAAATTGTAAGTTTTCTTGCCCTAGATCTTATTTTGCATGTTATCTTTTGCTTTTAAGTGTTGAAGTAATTTTTGGTTGAGTTTAGAAAATGTTATCATACTTAAATTAAAACCGAGTCCATTAAGGTTGGATTAAGTGTTTAAATGGTTTTAAGTAGGAATTTTAGCTATGGCATGTCTTAACATATTTTGATATGATGTATTAATGTTTTAGATTGATCATTGAAGGTTTGATTTTGATATTAGAAGCATGCTATGATAGGTTTTAATTCTTTATTGTGTTGATCATCTAAGCATGCACGGTTTGAATAAATTATGCTTAACTTATGAAGTTTTGATTTATTTTACTTAGACTTGAAAAATGAGCATTTGGAAAACCTTGTGATTGGGATGAGAAGGGAAATGCATGGTTTAATTCTAGTTTTTGAAACTTTCCTTGATGAAAAAGATTAAGAGATATCATGTATGCTTGAGGACTAGTTTAATAGAGATTAAGGTTTTAGCCATGATTAAGTGTTGGGATGAACTTGTTCACCTAAGATTAAGCTTTTAACATGTCATTAAATATTATAGTAATTATTTGTAATTAAAGAAATTGAATATGAATGTATTCATAAGGATCAATAGTTGAAATTATACTTAAGCATCAACTAGAGTGTATGCCACGGGTTGAGTGCATTTGAACTAATCCACTTTGATTTTTGGAATCCTAAGGGCAATAGTTTTAGAATATGGACAATATGAGGTTTATGAAGATTGGTTAAATTTGAGGCCTTTTTGCAAATAGTGAGAAATTAGGGCCTTAGTGACAGTTTTTGAAAATTTAGGGGTATTTTTGTAAATGCATATTTTTTTAAAACCTTTTGATTATGAACATCTTCCATAGTAGTTCAAACCCTAACCCAGTACAACTTTGATAATAGCCGCAATGTTTTTCCAAACTCAGGCAGTTTGTAAGTTGACCTCTAATTTACACTTTGATAAGTTATTTATGATATATTGATGGATGACACATTCATGTTATAATTGTTATTTTGAGCATAAAACCTTATGTATATGATACATTGAGTACATGACTACTTGCTTACATGACATGTGAAATTTTCATCATTTTAGCATATTGCATATAAATGTCATTTTCAATGAAAGCTTGCTACATATGCACATGTCATGAACTACATTTTTCAAGCATAACATGAAAATAATTTTTGTCATGACCCCAAAGGTTAAGATAGGGAATTATCTTAGGAACTCCCTTGTCTACTCTGGAGTGAGTAAAAATGGAGTGGTAACCCTTGGGTTGACAAAGAACAGTCAATGGGCTTTGAATGGATTCTTTTTAAAGAACGCTGGAGCGAAATCAAAATGTTATGATACCTAAGACTGGTGGGTGTACATGTTATGATGTTATGTTATGTTACCAATGCATCGAGAACGAGTCTGCAGACAACGTAGTGTCAACAATATTAGTTGTACTACGGTCACCAGCTGGTACTCACAGTGCATAATGTAAACTATGACAATACCATACGTTATGATGTTAATGTTATGATTTATTATGAATTGCTAATAATGATGAAAAGTTATGATGAAATATATGCTTTTGACAGTTGAAGTGAGAGAAATGTTCTCTGTAAGAAAATGTGTGTCTTAGTTTTTTGAAAATGTTGAGGAATCTGAATGGGAGACATATACTGATTTTTCTGCATCGCATGCATTTCATATTTATCATTCATCATGTATAATTTATCTTTGTGCACGTTGGTTGTCTAACTTACTAAAATTTCAAGTAAATCTCGTTCCTTGGGGACCCACTATCATTTCACTTGGTTTTTTTTCCCTTTGTTGCTACAAGTACATACAATGAAGGTTCAACATGTAAAGGACACTAGAAGTTGAAAGGAGAAGTTGAAGTTGGGAAATCTAACAAATTTGCATTTCCAGTTGAGAAATTTGTATTTAAAGTCGAGAATATGTAGTACTGATAATGCATCTTTGGTACTAACAAATGTAATCTTTTATTGTAATTTGTATCTAAAGTTTGTATCTTGATGTTTGTATTGCAAACACTAGTAGTAGCTTTTGTAAATGTACAGACAAAGCAAATGCTTGAGCAACATACAAAATTGTTCTGCAATGGTAGAAAACAAGAAACTTAGAGTTCCAAAAAAAAAAAAAAATGCTTTATGCCCAAAATTGTTTTATGGAATTTACAGGTAATGAGCAAATTCTCTTTCAAGTAAAATGTTGTCATTGTTTTGTGAGGAGTTTTTTTTTTTTTTTTCAAAAAATGTTGTTCAGAAATTTGATATGCATAGAGAAAATGTTGCATTTTCTTGAGGACAAGTTCCTGTTACTTCAAAAATGGGATAGACATGGATGTGCTTCTTCCGACACTGTGAGTGCAAAAATATGCCAACTCCAAACCTCTAGATCAGCATATAGGATTACCAAGGCATTTCCTTGCCACAATTCAACTCCAAATCCTCAATAAGCATTTCCATGCCACATTTCATCCTGTAAACAATGTTGTGGTGGAAAAAAAAAATCCAAGTGATAGAGTTTTATAACCTTTTTGAGTGACTTCAAATAAGCTACGAATTATCAACATAGAAAAATAAATGCAACATAATTGAATAAACAACAGAAAAGTCAACTTAATATCCATAATAAGCTGTCATAATTATATTCGTAGAGAATATACCTTACATGTTAGGATCCGATCAATCTATTTACATTTAAAACTAACATGATACATCTATAGTCCGAACTAACCGAAAACTATTACAAGAGATATGATCCACTATCGACACAACAATATACGTACACCCCTATTCTCTATGATTCTTCTTCGAAGTTCGTCCTCTTGCTTGTGAAGCTCATTCTCTCTCTATTAGTTTGTCCTTTTGTTTTGGAGCTTCATACTCATTTAGCAATAAAGCATCCCTTCTCTTCAGAAGTTCATTCTCTTTTGTCAGGATTTTCTCAAGTACTATCAATTGAAGTATATGTGCCCAATGAAGAATTGACATCTTGCTTCTCGCTATGAACCATTCAAGAAAAAATGAAAAGCTGTCTCATATATCTGACATCAATATGATTATGATTTTTAGCCTTGGTGCTTATAAAACAGGAAACATTTAGATTAGCATGCTTACATGAATGATTAGAACAAGATAGTTGACCAATGGGATTTTGTCAATATTCTACACTCAAACAACAGAAAACAGTATCATATAGTGATGATGATTTGTCTACTGCAAGTCTTATTATTCACTTTGAAGCACAAGTCTGTATCATCACTATATGATAACTGTTTTCTTGACAATCTAAATAGATAAACTAATTAACATCCCTCAATAACCACGATTTCCCCACAACAAAGAATACTCCATAGGACAAAAATGGTGGTACATACTCCATAGGGCCAATTTACAAAGTACAGATCGCCTACAAACCTAGATTCTGAGATAAACTTTCAGTAATTTGGGGCAAAATTTCAAATTTTAGATCGCTACAAACCTTAAAAATTTCAGATCTATTTCATATCTATTTGTATATGAACAAAATTGAAGTGTGTGTGTGTGAGTGGTGAGAATCTGAGTGTGAGTGAGTAATAAAAGAGAGTATGTGAGAAGTTTGGGAAAAATGCTTACTGGAGTCGAAATCGCAGAGAAGAAGAAGCCACTTTCTTTGCGATGCCATCCAAACTTGTAGTCGATCATGGGGTGGGGGAGAAAGCAGGCTTCGAGGGCTTAACTAGGGGTCGGGGGAGACTGAAGAGGGCTCGCGGGGGGGAGGGGGAGGGGCGATGTGGGGAGGGTTGGGGATAGGAAGCAAAGAAACGGGGAGGGAGGAGAGGAAGAAATCGATGCGACGTAGGGGATGGGGAAGAGGATGTTGACGCGGGTGGTGGGGTGGGGTGGGGGGCGACGCGGGGATTGGTGGGGATAGGAAGAAAAGAAACGGGGAGGGAGGAGAGGAAGAAAGTTATTTTCAAAATGTGAAGGTGTTTCCGTTTGAGAGAGGGAACAAAACGTGTGTTTAATGGACATGTAAGGTGTGCGCCCGGCTGCAGCTACACCATGGTTGATCTTAAGATTTATTCATAGTGTTAGAGAGCTGCTACGGATCAGCCACTGTTTACGGCTGATCCGTGGCACACCCTACGTGTCATTCATTTAGTGTTTTTTTTTCTTTTCTTAAAACCCATTTCTCTCCTCACCCGTGTCCCCGTCGCAGCCAAGATCTGCTGCCGTCGCCGATTCGGCCTCTCACCCCAGCCACCGACCACCACCAGCGAGCCCGTCCTCCTCCCCCAGCCCGAGGCCCGTAGCTCCTCCGCATGCAGGCACGATCGTCGCCCCACCCAACGCACTCATGTCGTGGCTCACATTTGCCGCTGCCGTCACCTATTCGGCCTCCAACAGTAGCCACCCTGACCACCACAACAGAGCTCGTCCTCCTCTCTCAGCCCGAGGCCCGTTTCTCCTCCGCACGCACACCCATTTCTCTCTCCCTCATGGCCAAATCTGCCCACCGGACTACCGGTTGCCGCCATCTCGACAGTTGACGGCACCTTGACAGTCGCCGCCACCTTGACAGTCGATGCCAGAGGATGGGTGACGGGCGGGAGGCCTTGGGCGAGGTGGGGATGCCGTGGGCGATTCTGGTACTGGGGTGAGGAAGTAAAAATGAGAAGGGAAATGAGAGGGATTGTGGGTTTTATTATGGGGTTATTTTGGTCATTTTGTTACGGTGTGTGTTGGCTGATCATGAATAGTGACGGATGCCAATATTAATTCTTTGTAGCTTGACACGGCATGGACTCCTTGGACGCCCTTGTTTTCCATGAGATTGCTAGGCAACAACTTTTTCTATATATACTCCTTGACCCTAACCATTTCTTTAAGATTTGATTTGGCTTCCAATCTAGTTTTATAAAAAAACAGTTGTAATATAAATAATGTTAGATATAAGTTTTGGGATTGTAACTCCCATTCCCTAATGGTTAAAAAAAATGTCATTTTTAAAAATTTAAGGGAATAAAAATGCTACTAACTTTGACTTCAAAATTGTTCTTCTTAAGGAAGTGCCAGGTATAAAAGATCACCTAAATAAACAAAGTTATTCATAAACAAAGTCCTTTTTATTAAAATACTTAAAATCTAAAATAGAGCTTGTCGAAGCAGTTATTTAAAATCAATCAAGTCTCATGTGCTTAACAAAATAACATATTAAACTGAAAATCATAAAATTGAGTATGTCATAATCTGCCTAGGTTTTTGCCTCGCCTCCTTTGGGCCAAGTCCTGTCCTTCAGCTGCATCCTCATAAGGATCCTCACCTAGGGTGATTACAACATAAAAACGTACAAAAATGAGTTGAATACTCAATAAATAACACATCATACAGTAAATATAATATTAAAATTAAATAAAAAAAATACTAACATAGGCTTTCTTGGAAAACATGCATACTCATAATTCAATACGTAGATAACATGATCAACCTAAACCATGCATGAAATGGCTTAACTTGTCTTTTACTTGTCATAGGCCAGTGTACCCACTGTTGACTCCCGTAAGTTAGGGTTAGCGAATCTTAAAGACTCCAATTTTGCTTGTGGTCGTGGACTGGAGATTCATACATAAGGAAGACAACACCGAGTACACTACCAACGTGTACATCCTGCCATTGCAATATGCCCTTTAAACTTATGGTATTGTCTTCATCTCATAACATAGGGCATTACATAGCTTAACAATCATACTTCATCATATATTTTTATATGCATATTTTCTTGTCATATCTAGCCATATCATATCATAAATTTCAAATAAAATCATAATCTTTCATAGAATGTTGTGATACATGTTTCCTAACATAAAAATCATCGATATTTTGATGTATAACTCTTTACATAAAATGATAGCTTTAAATAAATATGTTGATGTAACTGAACTTCACATAAAATCAATGATTCATAAAATATCCCCATGCGTGTGTCATGCAATTAATATGAACCTTATGCATAAAATCATGGCATTTATAAATTTATCATAGCAGTAAAAAATTATTTCCTTCACGACTTGGTACATAAAAGGGGTTTCCAATGGAAGACGTACATGCATTGGAAGCCCCTTTTTTGCATGGGAGAGATGAAGTCTTGGGTCAATTTATGGAATCTAAAAATACCGGAGAGGATAAGTGCAACGACTCGGCCTAGGAATTCTAAGATCGAAATAGTGATTGAGCCTAAATTTTATTTAATGGGCCATATTGGATTAACCAAGGAGCTACAAATTTGAGTTTGATTATGAGTTTTTAATTAGACTCAATAATTAGGTTAAATCTTATTTATCATTTATTAAATGAGTTAGACTCCTTTTAGAATCTAAAGATTTGCTATTAGTAATTTATTTTAATTTAAAATCATCACTGATTGAAGTTCCTTACACAGTCTCAGTTACTCCCAATCCTACATTAATTGAACAAATAGAATATGTTTTTAATTTCAAACACACTAGGATTACAATTCTAGAATCCTCTTTACCTTAAAATTTCAAAACCCAACCCATACGATTACTCTCATAGTATAAAAACCTATAAATAGAGTCCCATGCACTATACGTGCACCTATCTCTTCAAGCCTAGGTTTTTTGTTTTTGTTTTTATCTCTCCTTTTACCTTCAGCATGGTGCAACCTCATCTCCTCCACCATGAAACATGGCAAGGCCACCATTGTCTCTTTGTCCTACCTCCTACCCACAGCCACCATTGTCCCTCTATCGCACCGTGATTGATTTTGTAATTGAGATTTTAGGAAGCAACACTATAAGGTAAGTAGCTTGATTAGAAATTAAGATTAGCATACGTTAGCTAGTTATATATATAAATAAATATATATTATTAAAGCCAATTCTTTGGAAGTCCATGTTGATGTACCACGCATGTCATGATATTTGCAAACACGTCATTCATCATGTTTCATTCTGCATATTATAGTTATGTATGTATTATGCATCTCATGTTGCATAAGATACGTAAACTTTCATAAGATTAAATGTAAAATAAGCACATAGCAGTTAATAAAATCACCATTAGATGCATGGTACCAATTCAATTTATGGGAGAACGTGCAAGCCACAAACATAAGTGTAGTCCACCATAATATACTAGAATACTATTAGTGGCTCTCCTTGTGGCTGTGGGATGTGGGGCCAGTGTACAACCTTGCACACAAGGTCAAGTGTGTGGACCAGAAAGATAAGTATGATAAGTAAAATAATTCAAAATAAATTATGCATGACATAAGCATACGTATGAATGATCATGATTTTAAGTTCTTAGCATGGAATAGTTCATGAAAAAGCTGATGTTAAGTATGTTTACGTTATGATGGGTTTCTTATTGAGTCTTAGACTCATTTTAGTTTGTTTTATGCTTTTAAACCACTCCAGTTCAGAATATTTATGGAGCTAGAGCTATAAGATGGGACTTGGTCCAGGGAGGCGTAACATTGGTCTAAATCATGAATAGAGATGTTAAGTTATAATTTTATAGCACAGATTTCGAGAAATTTTAATAAATGCTTCCGAGCACTCTCTTTTATAATTTCAATATTTTTAATAAAGAATGATTTTATTATAAGAATCAAATAAAAATGTTTTGAAGTCAGGGCCAGTAGTAGCACTCCGGATCTTGAGAAATTTTAAAATTGACTTTATTCTTAATTGTGAAGAGCGGGGTGTTACCGTTGGTATTAGAGCCCAGGTCATAGATTCTATAGACTTTTATAAAAAAAAGGGGGAAATTTTTCCTAGAAATATATATTTTTTCACAAAAAAAAAAAAAAATCTAGGCCAAAATCTCCTCAAGACATGTCCTGCTCTGTAGTAGGTATCTTAAACTATTATTGTTTTGTTGTTATAATTAAGTTTCAAAGATATTTTTAGAGGCATGCACCTATTACGTAAAAGAGTTGTAGAGCATGAGATATGGAAGTTTCTAAAGGCAAGGACAGGAATCTTTTGCTATTAATATTGATGACGCATTTTGTTTATCAGGAAATAGTCGTATATTTTGAGGAGTTTTATTTGAAGAAGTTAGAAATGAATTTAGTGGGTTTTGAAGTCATGCCAAAGATTTATGTATGTGTACGGTATTTCATGATGATTGGTGGTACTCTTATGTTTTGTAGGTAACACAATTCTATCGCCAAGTATGAGTTGTAATATTTAGGACCCGGACTTTGGAGAGTTTTAGGTTATGATTTATTGAGGTTATAATTTTTGGTAGAGAATTTTATTACTATTTTATGTGGAGAGTTTTATTGATTATTTTATGTGGAGATTATTTTTACTATTTTGGTGGAGTTAAGATAAGGAATTGTAAAAAATATATTATTAGACTTTTAATCGATCCCATTTTTAAGGATTATATTTTTAGGTTTTAATCAAACTTAGAGTGTATGATGGTTGACACATAGCGTGATAATATGTACGTCTAAAGCAGTGTTTTTGATACCGTACTGTACCGGCCGGTACGGTTGGTATATGCCGTACTAGCCACTGGCCTACTTCTGTTTCGTACTGCCCCAAATACCTGGTGTACCGGCCTGTACTGGCCGGTATTTGCTTTCTCAGCCAAAACAAATATTTCGCCAGGTACACATTCTCCAGCCTGCTTGGATGGTATTTTTGCAATTTCAGTAAACATCTAGGGGCTATTTCGAAAAAGTATGTTTGTTGTAATTTTTTTTTTATATGATTTTTGTTATAACTCAAAACTTAAGAACTTATGTTAGTTGTAACTTAAAACTTAAAACTTGTATTGAGAAGTATAGAGTTTATGGCTTATTTTGTTGTTATTTTGGAATATAGTTAATGCTTGTATATATATAATTTATCCAAGTATAAACTATTCTGAAATGGTACACGAAACGGTATCAGTACCGAAGTATTATTTCGAAATGGTACCGGTACCGAAATATTTCGTTTCAGTGCCTTGACCGGTACGGCCTCTGGTACGGTATTCAAAACTTTGGTCTAAAGGACTAGTAAACATGTAAGGCATCGCACCAAAATATGGGATGGTTAGAATTTTGAAAGATTAGGTTTGACTAAATGATTGGGGAGTAAAAGAGATAGGAAAAGTATGCAGCGGATAAATATGTAAGTTGTTTGAGGTCTAATAAATTCATATGATAGAATCTTTATAATAAGGGGAGTTTGTAACAACCCGGCCCAATAAGTCTAAGGTCGGAATAGTGATTGAGCCTAAATTTTATTTAATGAACCATATTGGATAAGCCTACGAGTTATAAATTCTTGAGGTTGATTTGGAGTTTTTTTATTAGGCTCAATAACTAGGTTAAATTTCGTTTAATATTTATTAAATGAGTTAGACTCATTTTAAAATTTAAAGATTGGCTATTAGAAATTTATTTCAATTTAAAATTATTACTGATTGAAGTTCCCTACACAGTCTCAGTTACTCCCAATGCTACATTAAGTGAACTACTAGAGTATGCTATTAATTTCAAACACACTAGGATTACAATTCTAGAATCATCTTCACCTTAAAATTCCAAAACCCAACCCATACACTCGCATAGTATAAAATTCTATAAATAGAGTGTCATACATTGTACGTACACCTGCCTTTTCAAGCCTAGGCTCTTATTTTTTAGCTCTCTTTTTACCTTCAGCATGTCGAAGCCTCATCTTCCCCACCATTAAACATGGCAAGGCTACCACCGTCTCTTCCTCCCTCCTACTCACAACCACCGTTGTCCCTTAATTGCACCGTGATTAATTTTGTGTCAAAATTTTTAGGAAGCAACACTACAAGGTAAGTAGCTTAATTATAAATTAGGATTGACGTACGTTAACTAGTTATATATTATTATTATTAGAGCCAATTCTTTGGAACCCAATGTTTATGTACCACGCATATCATGATATTTGCAAGTACGCCATTCATCATATTTCATCTCGCATATTATAATTATGTATGTATTATGCATCTCATGTTGCATAAGACACGTCAACTTTTATAAAATCAAGTGTAAGATAAGCTCCTAGCAATTAAGAAGATGACCATTATGGTACTAATGCGATTTATGGGTGGACGTGCAAGCCACGGACGTAAGCATGGTCCACCATAATATGCTAAAATACTATTAGCGGCTCTCCTTGCGGCCATGGGATGTCGGACCGGTGTACAACCTTGCACACATGGTTAAGTGTATGGGCAAGTAAGATAAGTATGATAAGTCAGATAATTCAAGGCAAGTTATGCATGGTATATGCATGTGTATGAATGATCATGATTTTAAGTTCTCAGCATGAAATATTTTATGAAAAAGCTCATGTTAAGTATGTTTCCATTATGATGAGTCTGTTATTGAGTTTTTGGCCACCTTTAGTTTGTTGTAGCTTTTAAACCACCCCAAGTCAGAATATTTATGAAGCTAGAGCTGCAAGACGGGACTTGGTCTAGAGAGGCGTGACATTGGCCTAGATCATGTATAAAGATGTTAAGTTATGATTTTATAGCACCGATTTCTAGAAATTTTAATAAATGCTTTCACTCACTCTCTTTTATGATTTCAGTATTTTTAATAAAGAATGATTGTATTATAAGGAATCTTTGTACCTAGTGCTTTCTTTTAGAATCAAAGAAAAATATTTTAAGTCAGGATCTGTAGTAGCACTCCGGCTCCCAAAAAATTTTAAAGTTGACTTTATTCTTAACGATAAGGAGTGGGGTGTTACAATAAGCCTCTTTGCTTGGAGAGCATGCACATAAACTTTGGAGCAAGGTCAAGTGAAACAGAGGATTGGAAGCATATGTTATGGTCCTCCCCACAAGTGAAACAACCTTGGAGGGATAAACTTAACACATACATAACCAATTCTTTGAATTCTTGGAGCTTTCGAGACCTAGCAAGCTGATTAATGATAAAGTCAATTAAGGAATTTGTGGCTTTCTTCTTTACTCCCTTTTTTTTGAATATAATATTTGCATTTCACTGATAAATCAAGTAATACAATTGTCTCTATTCAGACATCCCACAATAAAATCTGGGACATCCTCTATCCACACTTTTTCTTCATCTATAACCAATGCTTTTTTTGCTAACGCATGAGCAACCATGTTCTTTTCCCTATGAGCAAACTGTATAGTCCAATTTATACTGTTCTTGAAATAGAATCTAACATCTTCTGCTAAAGAGCCATAACAAGTCAGCACTTCTTCATCACTGAACATTGCCAAGATGACTTCCTTTGCATCCCCTTCGAATTTTGCTTTCTGAATATTGAGACCACAGCACAACTCTACTGCTTTCCTCAATGCATAGCATTCTGCCACAGTTGCTTCTTCTACATTTTCTTTTTGATCACACACAAGTTACAACAACCAAGGCCTCCCATTCCTCATCTCTAAGCATGATACCACTTCCCATTCTCTTCCTTTTTCGATCCAAAGAAGCATCCCAATTGACCCTTTACAAATCCGCTTTCTGGTTTTTCCCACCTCAAATTGTTTTCCATATTGTTCTACACTTGTCTATCAATTTTACAAGAATTCTGAACAACTTGATAATCTTTTAGAGTAACCTTTGTAGATATGATTAAACTCATTGGACATTCCACTCTTTTTTAAAAAACAAAATCATTTCTACGCAGCCATACCTTCCTAAATATCATTGCCAACTCCTCTAGTTGGCTCTTGTTTGGAGAAGACATGAATTTCTCCCACAATAGCATAAAATCTCCTTCATATATGCCCCATTTCGGAACATAGCTTTTATCACTTCCCCATATATCATTTGTTGCATGACACTCCCACAACACATGCATAATGGTCTCATCTTCAACTTCACACATAGGGCACCTTTCATCCTTCACCACTCCCCTCTTATACCCATTCACTTTAGTTGGTAGTAGGTCATTTCCAGCTTTCCATATAAACAATTTTGTTACATCTGGCACATCCAAGTCCCATATATTTCTCCACCTTTCATCCTCTTTAACTTCTTTTGAACTCTCTCCTTTATTCCTCTCCCTTCTGTCCACCTGCAAAAAATATGCACTTCTCACAAAAAAAGTACCCTTTTTTGAGGGACCCAAAACATCTTATCTTTAGCTCTATCTCTACTCAAAGGTATGCTAAGTATCTTTCTTAGCCTCTTCACTGTGAAAAATGGTTTTAATTTGATCTTTATCCCACTCACCCTTCTGTTTATCAATTAAAGCTTCAACCCTTGAGTCTTTCTACAACAAAGAGACTGGAGATTGAACCACAAAGGAAGAAGGTCTAAGAATCCACTTTGAACCCCATATCTTGATGTCTCTCCCATCACCTACTCTCCACCTAATCCCTTCTTTTAAAAGATCCCTAGTTGAACATATGCTTTTCCATATAAGAGAAGGCTGTGAACCCAGTTTTATTTCCATAAAGCCAGATTTTCTATAATAGTTTTCCTTGAATATCATGGCTGCAAAGGAATTATGAAATTTAAGGAGCCTCCACTCTTGTTTAGCAAGAAGAGCTATGTTAAAGCTCTCCAAGTCCTTAAAGCCCATGCCACCCCTACCTTTTTGTAATCCCATTTTATCTCACTTCCTCTACCCGATCCCCTTCCCTTCCTGCTGTCTACCCCACCAGAATTTTGAAAATAATCCATTAATCTTCTGACACAATTTCTTAGGTAGCTTGAAAACACACATGGTATATGTACATCACCTCTATGTGTAATAGCGTAATAAAGGTTATAACTACTAGCATCCCTAGAGAACTACGTTAGTAGTACTGTACGTACCTACATTGATAGACACACATACCCTCAATATGAGCATTTTGTCAAAGATAGATTTGTGTTAGTCTAACCTTAATTTCATTATTTGATTAAGGGTATAATGATATAAAGTCAACACTACGAGTAACTTGATATTGCCCTAAATTCAACACTCTTCTTGCTTTATGAAAGAAAAAAGAAAAGCAAAAATGGTGCGCCACTGAATATTTTAATCTTATGAACTTGTACAAGGAGGTAAAAAAAGGCAAACATACATGAGCTTTAATACCAATTTATCATACAAAGAGGCACATGTCTCACCTATTTTCATTTAACCTTGTGTAATAATCTGATTTTAGGTAAATTTCCACATGAAATTTGTGCAATGCCAACATTAGTATAAAACCAAGCTCCCATAGATGTAGAATAGTTCTTTAATTTTATGCATTTTTGCAACAGTGAATGGTACCTTTCTTGAGTTCAGTTCCCTCTCCAACTTCGGAGCATGGATATCTGTTGAAACAACAATCTTAGGCTCCATTTGGATGTTCCCAAACACAGTTTTGGAGGCAACATTCCCATTGAGATTGGTCGTTTGAAGCAGCTTCATGGATTGAATTTTAGCCATAACAACTTCACAGGCAACATTCCAACCCAAATATCGGAGTTTACAAACTTAGAAAGACTCGATCAACATGGATTTGAAAAAGTGCATACAAGTTGTTCAAAGAATCCAAAAAGATCAGCATGGAAGGTGAGTGCTCGAAGACTATATCCCTATAGAAATTGTGGAGAAGTATACGGTCTATTCAGCGTCCTAGTAAGATTAAGATCTTTGCTTGGAAAGCTTGTAAAGAGAGTCTACCTACCAAATATAATTTGAGGAGATAATGATTATTGAATGAGAAGATATGTCATTTCTATGGGGCTGAGGTTGAGGATGTGGCCCATGCCCTTTGCTACTGCCCTACCATCCAAGAATGTTGGGACAAGTATCTACCTATTGTTAGATCAGAAGACTCTTACAAACATAGGCCTAGGCTCACGCTGAGCCCGCCCCTTCATTTTCCAATGCTTCGACGATGTAAGGTCATGTCTAGGGGTTCATCTGCTTAGTAAACCACTCATTCACTTGGGGTGGCACTCTTCGGTCCAGTAATAGCCGAGTAATGATCACCCCATATAGTAGGTTGTCAATGGAGATAACACTCGCCTTGTAATGGATCCTCTCAAATATTCGCAGTGGAAGGTGAGTGGGCTATCCACGTGCCACTCGTATAAGGAATTATGCGTGAGTTTGACAGAAGGTGGCCTCATGTGCCACATGATCCACGTTTATTGCAACTATGAGATGCAATATGCGAAAAAATGGTAGTAGTAAGGTTAGGGAGAACGTGTTTTTCTTATCAAACAGTGTACGGTATCTCCCAGTTAGGATGAAGAAATCCTCATCGCGGTCATCATCCTGAGGCTGATCAGTGCCCCACCTTTCAACTGGTCTACATCTCAGGCCATAGACTCAACTGGGCCTGTAGATGATGCAAATGTGCCTAAATCTGGTGCGCCCTCAGCCTGAACATCCACTATAGTCGATGCCTTAGATACACGATAGATCCCGTGTAGCTCGGCAATGACATCTGCCAAAATCTCGAATTGAACACTGCATATAGTTACGGTGTGAGATGATGCATCTTGAGGCATGGATGACACCACTATGTAAAACTCACGGACCATGGAGGGGTATATCCTCCCCCTTAGTGCGCAGATATTGGTCCAACCTCAGGAAATAAAGATGGACCCGAGACTCTTCTCCTCCCATGTTAGCTCATTGAACTCGTTGATATTCACTTTGCATTCGGCCATAACAATTCAAACTTATGCTGTTATACGTTCGAACGTTAGGACTAAAATGTATACATAAACGATCAAACTATAGAAATGTTACGCGTTAGGATTCAAACGAACAGGAAAACGTTACATTCAAACATTTTACTGTATAACGTTCGAACATAGATTAATATACGGTTAAAGTATAGATGATCGTTCGAACGTTGCCAGTGGGACGTTTGGACGTTTAAACCTAGCCGATTTCCTCAAATAGGTCTTTAATCTTGTAATGGCCACCGTAGAAATGAAGTATACACTAAAAGTAGACTATCTACTGTGGCCATTTGGCCATTGACCACTCGTGTTGGCCGAAAAATCAAGTTACAAATTCTGCCCCAAATGGTTTCGGTTCATACCGAAACCCTCTAAAAATGTTAAAAAAAAACACAATAAAATGGAGAGAGATGGACACTAACCTTTTATGTGACGGTTGTGGTTGCGATTGACGGTGGTGTGTGATAGATTTGATGGTTGAGTGCGACGGTTCAAATTTTGGATGTGGGTGGAAATGCTGTTTGAAATTCGAACTCACAACATATATACAAGTAACGTGCGAACATTACAACTAATACGTTCAAATGTTACATTATTTCCCGTACTGTACGAACGTGTGTTGTAAACATTCCAACATAAAAGTAATAAATTCTTTATATATAGAATATTTATATGTAAATATTATATATAGTGTATTTTTCTAGATATAGATCAACTGGAGAAACTATATAGATTAATATATACTATATACTAGATTACTAACAATATAGATTACTCCAGTACGTATAACTTCAGGGTATATATTGCACTTGAAGAGCCAGCCGTACTTTTTTAGAGACAAAGACTCCTCCTCTCTAGGAACCCTCAGTTCAGAAACGGTGCAGGGGGAGGAGCTTCGGCTCCTCCCTCCCTTCTCTTTCCCTCATCTCTCATTCCACTCATCTCTAGTTTTCTCCTTTTCTTTTTCATTTTTGGGTGTTTTTTAGGGCTAAGTATTGAGGAAGGTCAATATGCTCCTCTCTGGAATTCGGCGACCACCACGCGCCTTACCGCAAGCTTCCCAAGGCTTAGATCCTTCAGATGGGCAAAGAATTTAGTCCGAACAGAGGGCGCATGAGCTACACCCGTGGCCCAAAGGGAGCGCATGTATTCCAAGCGCCACCACTCAGGGTGCCCTTCTGCCGCCACGCGCGGCTTCTCTGGGTCCAGCATCACCGGCTACTTCAGACTTGATCACCTGCCATACCTTCAGGGTGGCACGTGGCTCTCACATGCCATCATAGCCACTGTTTGTGTTGTTTTTTCCTCCAAGGTTGAAAATGGGCTCCAGAGAAAAATAGATTGGCATTTCGCCCTACTTAAAAAGAAAAAACAAACAAAACAAGAAAAAATAAAAGAAAAGCTAAAGAGAAGAGGGAGGAGTAAGGAGGGAGCGAGGAGCCGAAGCTCCAACCTCCCTCCTTTTGTCTGGGTTTTTTGAAGGGGGGTTGCTCTAGAGAGTAAAGGGAGAGAGCGAGAGGTGTGCTCCACATTACTAAATTACTATATATACTAGATTACTATAGTATACTATCTATACCATATACTAGATTACTATATATACCATATATATATTATAGTAGATTACTATAGACTAGATTACTATATATACTATATACTAGATTACTAACTAACTATATAGATGACTATACTAACTATATATACTATATTATCTATAAAGGTTACTATACTTACTAAAGATACTATATACTAGATTACTATACTAATTATATAGATTATTATTTACTATATAATTTACTATAGTAATTATATAAATTAATATATTCTATATAATCATGGAAGTGCTACTATATACATTACTATACAATATAATTAATAATCTATACTATATAGCTATATCTTCCAATACTATATCATATATAATATATACTATATAACCATATAATATATACTATATATATTACTATGCTATATAATTATGTTACATATATTGTATAACTATAATATATAAACCACGTTCGAACATTAAATATACGTACGAACGTGGTCGAATTTATGTTGGAACGTTATAATTAATATTTGAGCGTTAATAAAAAACTGGCGGTAACTTTCCCGTGTTTATTCGATGCCATATACAAGAAACTTAATTTAAACTATAATCGCATGTCAACAAAATTACGTTCAAATGTTATTTTGGACCGTTCGAACGTGGAATAATTTTTATTCGAATGGTTTTTAAAAAATTGGTCGGACCTTTACCACATTAATTCTATGGCATATATGAGGACCTAATTTCAACTACGTTCACATGTCAACAGTGTTATGTTCGAATGTTAGTTTGGTATGTTCAAACATGGAATAGTTAAGTTAGAATGTCTTTAAAAAAATTGGCAAGACCTTTTGCACATTAATTCTATGGTATATACGGGGAACTAATTTCATCTACATTCGCATGTTAACACTGTTACATTTGAATGTTATTTTAGTACGTTCGAATGTGGAATTGTTAAGTTTGAAAGTTTTTTGAAAATATTGGTGGGACCTTTCCTGCGTTAATTCTATGGCATATATGGGGAACTAATTTCATCTACGTTCGCATGTCAACGCTATTACATTCGAATGTTATTTTGGTACATTCAAACATGGAATAATTAAGTTTGAATTTTTTTAAAAAAATTGGCGAGACCTTTCCTACGCTAATTCTATGGCATATACGGGGGCCTAATTTCATCTACATTCGCATATCAATAGTGTTACGATCCAATGTTACCGTATGTAATTAGACTTGGTGAGACACTTAGCAGGATTGGAAAATTTTATGAAACGTTCAAACGTTACGGCACTTTGATGCGATGACTTTGCATTTAAAAAGTCACTGCACAAAACTCAAAGTTGCATGGAGAAGACAATGACACGGTAGGTTGCAAGGCTAATTCTGGAAAGGACGTGGGAGGTGCTAAAGAGGTGGCAGAAGCAGTGGAATTACCCAAGAAATCAGGAAGATATCAAGAAAGTTTCCATAGAGAAGAGGTGGTGGATATCAAGGGTCAAACTCCAAATATGGAAGGTAGAAATTTGATTGAAATTTTTTCACAAGAGGAAGGAGCTACTGTATCTAAGGTGATTGAGAGATCTGAGGCAATCATGGTCGTGAATGCTAAGAGGGTAACTGATAGAGTTGATGTGGACAAAAGTTATAATATGACTAAAACCACACTGGAATCGATACGATCGACATAAAGCACTTATCGCGCTATAAGAAAAATGAGTATTTTGACGGATTATTTGCAATGATAATGACTATTTAAGACGAAACATATACTCATTTTCGCAAGAAATGATCATTTTTATAGAAAATAACTGGTGACAAATAATTTATTTTCTTGTACTAAATCATGTAAATGTTTTTTCTTTAGATGCCATTAAAAGGAATTACTACGTGCTTTAATTTATGTTTTAGTCAAAAAGTTAGCAAAGTGGGAAGAAGAAGCGAAGCTGCTCAGAACCATGTTCCTAATAAAATATGTAATCATTCTTAATTTTTTATTTATTTATTAATCTGACGTGATTAGCGGTTAGAAGCCACTTGGAAATTACCTGGAACAAGCAAGGACTTCCAAGTCAATTCGTAGAATTTTTTAATCTGACGTGATTACCGGTTGGAAGCCACCTAGAAATTACCTGGGACAAACAAAGACTTCCAAGTCAATTTGTAGAATTATATATATTATAACTCTTTTCCAAAAGGCAAATGTCACAAAGCATATATGATAGATATTAGTTTATTTCTTTTTGCTAGCAAGCTAGCTGCCACTCTACGCCTTGCAGAGAAATTGGCAATTACTTATTAAAATTTAATCATTTTTATCATATTATTTTTTTAAATACTAACATGATTTTTTAAAATTACTACGGTGGTTTTGTTAGCAACACTATGATCCTAAAAATTTCTCCTTCATTCATATCTATGCAGTAACTCATACCGATGCGCACAATGAGTGGATTGATCCTATCGCCAATGATAATTATGTAAGTTGGGTTATTTTGTGGGAAGAAATTATGCCAACATGTGAATAGATATTATGTTTATTTGTTTTAATATGTGACTTATTGTGTGTTTTCTTTCTTATGATTGTAGGAAAAAATGATTTTGATGCAGTCAGCTTCTGAGGAATCTTCTCCTAGTGACATTGACATATTTATGCAGGTCCTCGAGACCAATTCTGGTTTGGTAAAAGGTTTGGGATGTTCTTTCAAGCATGTTGGTTCATTCTCCATTGCCAAGACTTCAAAAGTTAATAATCTTACTAAGGATTTGGACGCCGCACGTGAAGAAATTGAGCAGATGATGTCGAGACAGCAAGAGTTGGAGGCTCTCTTATCACGATAGTCCAATTTAGAGACGCGTTTGCAGGAGCGACAAAGAGATCAGGAAGAAAGAATACGCATTGAAGTTCAAGAACAAGTATAGAGGAAGATGCTGGTCTAGGTGGAAAGTGTTATGTCACTGCAGCAGGATCGCGGTAGGTGAAGAAAGAAGAAGAAATAAATCCTATCATTGTTCAAAAATCTTTTCGTTTAAATTTTAAACTCTCTGAAACATTTTTCATGAGATGATATTATTTGTGGTGTAATATGATACAATTTGTATGTTTTTTAATTTTATGAAATTATTAATTCTGATCAGTACGTTTGAATGTAAACAAAGAACGTTCAAATATGGGTTTACGTTTGAATTAACGTTCAAACATAATTACATAGACGTGCGATATATACATTCAAACATAAGGTATTACGTTTGAACGTATAAACTCCACAAACATTTGAACTTATTCTGTTGTGATCAAACAAATATTTTTGATGTTCAAATTATTAAAAAAGATATGTTCAAATGTATTTATTAACCATATGAACGTTGAATCTTTGACGTTCCAACAATTGCTCAATAATGTGCAAATACAAAATTCAAACGTCACCTCACAAATGTTGGAAGGTGTGTATATTCGAACATAAAAATCAAACCTTCGAATGAAAACTATCGAACGTTAGATATTTTTCGTTCGAATGCTAATCGGTCGAGGAAATGTTTGAACATTATTTGATATTTATGACCGTATTTTTTGTGACAGAATTTGTCTGTCATAAAATCTCATCACGTTTGAACGTTGCATCTCACGGCGGACATCCAATCGTCACAAAAAATCGTCATAAAATACTTTCTATGACGGTTGTAGGGACTGTTTCAAACCGTCGCAAATAAAATTTTTATGAAGATTTTCTTATTTTTTATGAGGGTTTCATCTGTGAGAATAAATGAAATCTGTTGTAGTGATTATAAGGGCCTGCAAATGACAAACTATGATAATAATAATTTGTGTTTTGGTCAAAAAGTTAGTAAAGCGGGAGGAAGAAGCTGTGGAGCAGCGTAGAACCATCTTCCTAATAAAATATGTAATCATTCTTAATTTTTTTTATTCTCTAATCTGACTTGATTAGCCGTTGGAAGCCACCTGGAAATTACCTGCAACAAAAAAAGACTTCCGAGTCAATTTGTAGAATTATATATATTGCAGCTCTTTTCCAAAAGGCAAATGTCACAAAGCATAAATGATAGATATTAGTTTTTTTCTTTTTGCTAGCTAGCTAGCTGCCACTCTACGCCTTGTAGATAAATTGGCAATTACTTATTAAAATTCTGTAATTTTTAACATATTAGTTTTTTTACTTTATGTTCTTAATGAAATCATTTAGGTAAAATAGAAACGGGGTATTTTGCTCTTTCAATTTGTACATAAATTATCTATGTGTTTGTATATGTCTAATGTAACTGTGGAATTCTTATACTTTATTTTAAAATCAATACAAACAATCCTATGTTAGATTGACTAATAAACAAATGGTGTTCATTTTGGAACCAAAAGCATGGGAGAATTCGAGGCAAATCGTTGGTAACAAAATAGTGTTGGCTTTTAACTCATTGACCTACTATTACAATATTGTATGTTTGGTTCAGGCCCATGGCCTCAATGGGGGAGCAAAAAGGGGTAATTTGTCAACTGATCTTCTTGCTTTATGTCTTGAATGAATGTGCTTGGGATGCATTTGCAGAGATTGGCATTCAAAGCAACTTCTTTTTCTTAGTTTTCATTTATAGGTCTGGAATCAATATTGTTTTTCTCAAGTTGGAATTTATTTTATGCTACTAAAAGTGTCAACTTTGTGATGATCAGGTTCTATTCTCTTGAACCTTTGAGAACATTGCTATAAAACAATTATAAACTAATGTCACTTGATGTGTTGAAGTCAATTCAGATATTTCGTCGATATAAAACTGATAGAATTGCTAAGGAAGATGAAATGATCAAAGGGAAAAAAGATATTTTATAGAACTTCCCCAAAGTTAAAAACCATAGTTTAAGCTATCTTTTTCTTTCTTACACTTAAAAGTCTAATATCCACCACCCTGAAAGCCACTCGCCGCATAATATGGGAAACACGTTGGCTTTGTCTTTGAATTCAAATTGTTGTGATCTCAAATGTCTCCTTTTCCACTATCTTAATTTTCAAAGAGCAATTAATTCATTAATTCATGTAATCACAGATTTGAAACATTCTATTTATGTCTTTTCTGTTGATGTCTGTTAGGTTAGGACGGACCTATTTTTAATGTTTTTAGTCAAACCTCGTTCTACATGCATGATCTAGCTAGCTGGCATTCAAATGCAGAAATTAACGTTAAAACCAATGATCTTCTTTTTGGTTATTTATGTTGAGCACATGATAAATATGAAGACAAACATCCTTTTCATCAAATCTTCCCATACAAGGTACCAAACAAACAAGCATGGACCCTTATAATTAAAATAGATGACAAATCCCAATTACTAGCTAGTACTTATCATGGATCATCTTACTTTGTTGTTTATTACTTATAGCACGGATCATCTTCTTAATAATTTATTGCTAATTAATGATCTATATATATATATATGTTAAAGGTAATAAAAAAAAATGTTAAAGGTAATGAGCAAACGGTTTACATGACTAGCTAGGCCACACTTGTGTTCCCCACCAAATAAGTCTCTAATTCCATGATTGGTTCATGGGGTGTGGGACCCACCTTAGGGGGCCACTTGTTAGCCTGGGAGTGGCCTATGGCACTGCGGGTACTTATCAAAATGATATATATGTGTGTGTGTGTGTGTGTGTGTGTGTGTGTGTGTGTGTGTGTGTGTGTGTGTGTGTGTGTGTGTGTGTGTGTGTG
>QEOT01003728.1:59882-115251 GCA_003123785.1 Pterocarya stenoptera | reverse complement strand
TGTGTGTGTGTGTGTGTGTGTGTGTGTAGGCTCTTTTCCATGCTTCTAGCTTTGTTTATTTTATGTATTTTTTTCCTGAATCTTCATGGATAGCAAAAGATAGTATTGACATGTATAAATTATTCATATCCAGATTTTTATTTAAAAGGTTCTTGTGGAGGCAGCTTGGATTTTTAGCATTGATGAATGCATCAATTCAGGTGTTGTAAAAACGAATCTGTTCTGGAGGGAGACATTGCAACACTTTCAACCCAAACTGTAAGTGCTACAAGTTTAGACATGATTTACACTAGGCCTGTGCAGGAAACCTATTGACCCGGCCCGTCCGTTAATCTCGACCTGACCCGACCCGAAAAAGTCAGATTTTACTCAGACTCGAATTCGACCTCGTACAACCTGGCAATACTTCACAAACCATTTAAGTCAAAAAACCATCACAGTTTCGCAAGGGAAATTAAAGAAGACAACAAATGAAGAGTAAAAGGCCTGTGCTTTACTGCTTCCTGGGATTCACTGGCACAACTCTTGCAGAGGCCAAGGGTTTTCTTTTTTCTTTTTTTCTCAGTCTTCTAGATCCTGTGCAAATAATGGGTTGGATGGGCAAATCGCCCATGTTCTTGTTGAGGATCCTGTGTGCTGCCGTTCAAAAACCAGAGTGGTGTTCTGGTTGAAGATCCCGCTCGTCAAAACAGTGAAGCTCTGCTGCAGATCTCCAGCCCGCCGGTCCTTCTCGATCTCTCTCTGCTGCTTTTCTCCCCTGCTTTCCTCCACAGCTTTGGGTGAAGTACTCTTTCTCAAAACCTGAAGGGAATCACGAGCACGAAGAGCTGGTGTAACGTGTTGCAGGGTTTAGCAACCGGTTGACCTTGGCTTGGGTGTGTACTAAGTAAGAAGAAGAAGGGAAAGGAAAGAAAAAAGCATGGGTTGACCTGAATCTGATCATGAATCTGCAGGTCGGGTCGGGTCCATATGATCCGCTTAAAAATGCGGGTCGGGTCAGATCGGGCTAAAATCTTAGGCGGGTTGCTCGGGTTGCAGCCCTAATTTACACCTAGGACAATCATCATAAATACACAGACAAATATTAATTAAGCAAGGTTCTACAGCAGAACCACTTGATTCACCTCAGTGAACTCTTGATTTGAGATTTTATCAATTGATACGATTTCTATCTTGTTTAAATTTAATATTTCGAGCAAGAGCTCTATCATCTTTTTAACAACTTTTCTGGGCTCAGCAGCTTTGCATGTTCTTGTCACAACCATTAATTAAGTTTTGAGTTGATGTCTGTGTTATTTTTTTGGTTTTTTAAAAAGGTTCTACATAGAGATTTCTTATGAAGTTGCATGCATGGTTTCAAAGTCTTGATATCCTTCATTGTTTAATTGACACAAACACATATATTTTGCTCAAAATATGATTATTTATCAGCAAGTCACTAATGAATAAGAGAACAAAAATTCTATAACAGAAATCAGTCACTTCATGAATTTATAGATATTCTTCATTGTATGCAATAAATTTGTTCTCTATGATTCCTATGGACCATGCAGGTGAGTTTAATCAAATGCAGAAAACTTTTCTAGCACGAAAGTCACATCTATGTTTGATTAACCACGGTTCTCGTATAACTCTTTTTTCCTTATTCAAGGACAGGATTAGTGTTTTGAGTACTTCAATGACAAGAATTTTCCTGTAGTTTATAACCTTTTCTTTAAAGTTTGTGAATAAATCTCAGTGCTTGGGGTGCCTTTTTTTTTTTTGTTTCGTCAACGCCTATAATTGTCTTTGATAAAAGTGGCAAGACAAGTGGAGGAGAAGTGGGACTGGTGGGTGGTTTGGCATGGGATCATACTTGGTTGTAGTTGAGCCGAAGGGAATTGTGGGTTTTTTTTTTAATCTTTCTTTCCCTTTATCTGTTATCTTTCTTTTGAGATATGATGGGAAACTAGATTCTTGCAAGATGGAGCTTTAACTACCATGCACTAGTACTTTAGGCATAATATTTTTTGGGATAACCTTACTTTGTTTTTTAATGAATTGTCATGTTTTTGTCTCTTCATCTCCCAATTTGATCTAATTTACATCGCAAGGACTTGTAGCTAACAACATGTTGGAGTTAGATTTGGTTATCTTGAATGGTTATGCATAATAATCTTGCAGGTTATATTTATGTATCTATCAAATCATATGTCATGCAGAGTTTGATGCATATGTACTAGTTCATGATGATCATGTTAGGATACAAGATTGTTGTGAAAATTAGGATGTCTAGCACCACAGATCATAAATTAATAATAATATATATTAAGCAAGTCTAAAATCCACATGCATGATCACTTCCTTGTGCTAAATCCAGCTTTGTTTTTTCCCACCTCATAAATCCCTCTTTACACTTTCTTATCCCTCTGTAGAGAAGTTTTCAAACCCAACCCAACCCGGCGAGTTCTCTTAAATATGACTTTAAAATGATCCTAAACAATTCACATGTTTCAATCCAAGCGGTATCCCATATGTAACTAGAACATTGTAAAAACATGTCATTTCATTGTTCATCAAGTCGTAGAAAGAATTTGACGATTCTTCTTTTTATTAAATGGACATAAGCTAGATGAATTTGAGTGATAGACTTGTATCACCTGCATATGCCAATTTCCTCACAATGGCACAAAACCATTTCATGGGAAGTGATCGAATTTGGTGGCCATGTCGTATATGTTGTAATAACCTCTTCTTGCCTATATTTGAGGTGGAGACTCACTTGTTCATAAAAGGGATCAATCCAAATTATATCTAGTGGATATTCATGGGGAGGAGGAAACACTCCCCATCATTGACGATAACACCGATCCCAAGGTTGGAGCTGAAGACGAGTATATTGATGACATGGACTGTATGGTAGATGACATATGGGCAGACATATTTGGAGATGCTCCTGAAGACAACACTACATTGCCAACTCAGCCATCAATACCATAGCCCTCCCCAAACTCAACTTGTGACCAACTATTAGAGGATGCCCAACGGCCTCTTTTCGATGGTTGGACTAAATTCTCAAAGCTCTCATTTGTTGTGAAGTTGTTACATATTAAAACACTCGGTGGGTGGTCAATCAAGTCTTTTGATATGCTCATAAGCCTTTTGCGGTCTGCCTGTCCTGATGCTAAATTGCCTAGTTCATATGATGAGGTAAGGTCATGGGAGCGAGGTTTGGGTTTTAAGTACCACAAAATTCATGCATGCCCCAACGACTGCATCTTATTCTGGAAGGCAAATGCTAATCTTAATGAGTGCCCTATATGTAAGGCTTTGCGGTGGATGCCAAATACACACGGATCACAAGAGATCCCTCAAAAAAGTGCTTCGGCATTTTCATTTGAAGCCAAGATTGCAACGTTTCTTTGTGACAGGCAAGATAGCAGGTGATATGAGATTGAGATGGCATAAGGAGCAGCAGGTACCCGATGAGACTAGTATAAGACATCCTGCTGACTCTGAGTCCTGGAAGACATTTGATGAAGCCCATTGTTGGTTTGCTAGGGATGAAGCCCATTGTTGGTTTGCTAGGGATGAAGCCCATTGTTGGCTCGGTTTGGCAAGCGATGGCTTCAATCCCTTCAACAATCTGGCTAAACCTTATAGCATTTGGCCAGTGATTTTTGTCCCGTATAACTTGCCGCTGTGGTTATGCATGAAAGACCAGTTCTTCATAACATCCCTCATTATCCCTGGCCCAAAATCACTAGGGAATGACATTAATGTTTATTTGCAGTCGTTAATTGATGAGTTGCTTGAACTTTCGGAACATGGGGTACCTACATATGATTCTTCCACTAAGGAAATGTTCATGTTACATGCTGCCTTATTGTGGACAATCAATGACTTCCCTGCTTATGGAAATCTTTGTGGGTGGTCAACAAAAGGAAATTGGCATATCCCTCTTACAATGCAAGCACAGATTCCAATTGGTTGAAGTATGACCTTTCATGTCCCTTGTTTTAGTGCATATTTTTGGGAAATGCTCATCAGTTACATTGACTCTTGCCTGAAAAAGAAAATGATTTAGCAGATAGTGTATGTTATAGTGTTTTTAGATAGTATTCCAAGAGCTGGTTGCCCTGTGATGATCTGTACAAAATTCACTAAGTTCTTAATAAATGATCCACAGAATTCATTAGTGACATTATGAATAAATCATCTTCGAATGTTCCTTCCCAAATTTTTTTTTATCATAATTAGAGATGCTCTATACATGCGAATTAATAATAAGCATGCAAGTTTCTTTTGTATAAAGATGAGAGAATATAACTTGGTATCTGTAAACATCTCTAAATTTTATAAGCCAATTCAATTACATTATAAGTGCTAATTATTAATCCTATTAGAGTACTGATATTTGCATTAATTTCTTCTCTCCAACATCAGCAAATGTAGGTTGGTGTTATTATATGTTAGTGCAAAATACATATAAGTATCGACAGGTGAAAAAACATTGAAGTAGCATCTGGCTTGCTTGTTATATTATATCACAAGTTTGGTATGGGCTGAGATTCTGGAAGATTAATGTAAAAAAAGGTTTTAAATAATATGGATGATTAAAATTTCTGCTATTGTTCTGTGCAACTTATGTTATGAAAAATTGTCACTTTGGAGATTTCCAACTTGAATTTTTCTTTTGCCTAGTGAACGTAGAAGGCAGTGTATACTTGATAACCCTGTTCTGGCCAGCTGGATCTTTGCCACTCAAGCACCAGGTTATCCACTTGCACGTTGTGTGCATGGTTGCAATGAAGTTGCGGATGTTCCACCCACCAATGTTTCATGGCAATATTAACTGGGTTCCCTAGCAATGTTTTGAATACCGTACCGGATGCCGTACCGGCGAAGGCACTGGAATGCAATATTTCAGTACTGGTATCGTTTCATGTACCGTTTTGGGATAGTCGATATATGAATAAATTATATATATAAATGTATATAGAAAAATTATATTTCAAAATAATAGTCTATATATGAATAAATTATACATAAATACATAAATATTTAAATTATAAATAGCCTAATCTGAATTGGGGGTTAAAAATGAGCTTGTAGTTTGAAAAAATGAAAAAAAAATATTAAGAGCCGAAATATCGGCCGGTATTTCGACCGATACGAAACACATGGTGTACCTGTATCGGATCGGTGGTCGGTATAGAAATTACCGGTCGTACCGGCCGGTACAGTATGAGATTGAAAATACTATTCCCTAGCACTAGTTGTGGATGTTTCTACTTTATGCTTGTAAGAGACATTAGCTACTCCGATTTGTAGTACTTAATTGCCTTCCATTAATGCACCATATGCCAGTGTATAGTAACCTTAAAGGGGCTAATGTACTGTTGTATTGGATGGATGATTGAATTTATATATATATATATGCTATTATGGTTACAAGTATTGGATTAAAGTATTATTTGGTTTATCATACGATGTATAGTAGTATTTGGTAATATTGTAAGTGAGTTGGAGTAGGAAATTAGGTACCCAAAAAAATGATGCATTTTGCATACTGGCCTAGTAGCAGGAATAATAGGCCATTTGCGGCGATTTTTAGTTCGCTGAGAATAAGTGTTGGATTGTGAATTTTTTTTTTTTTTTGCAGCGAATATAGTTGGACATGAAAAAAATAGTATGCCAAAATCTTTTTTGCGGCGAACAAATAATCGCTTCTAGATTCTTTTACAACGAATATAGTTCGCCGCAAAAGCATCAATAAAGGGCTTGAATTAGTCGTAGCGAACTAAATTTGCGGCGAATAATCATTTACGGCGATTGTAACCGTTGGGAAAATGTTAAAAATGACGGCTTTTGAAATCACTGGGAATAATAAGAAGCTATTTGTGGCGATATTTTGTGTATTATCGGCAGTGTAAAATGCTGCAAATACATTTTCTCAGCGATTTAATGCGGAACTCCAAATGTTAGTTGCAGCGTATTTTCACAGTATTAGCAGCGAAAAAGATCACTGCAAATAATCACTTTTTTCAACAATTTTTGGAGTTCGCTGGACAAACTTATAATTGAGTAGACAATTGTGATGAACGTGCAGCACAATATAAATCGCTGGGAAAAAATATACATAGCGTTTTTTGGTGTTGGGAAAGGCTGGGTTTCTTGTAATGATAGTATTGTTTTTTTCAACATATTATTAGAAAGAAAATAATAGATATATAATCATTTTTACAACTTTTTTTATAATTATGTTTTAAATGATGAACATTTTTATAAAATAACATCACTTTACATAAATATACTCATTTTAAAATATAGTTATAGAAATAGTTGTATTAGAAAGATCGAGACCTTTTCAAAAGGCCTTATAAACTTTAGCTCAATTGATATTTAGGTCCCGTTTAGATATAAGAAGTGTTTCATCTTATCTGCTCTAATTATTACAATTTTCTTAAATTTCCACAAAATATAATAAACAATTCAACTTTTTCAAATATCAAAAAGTAATAATATTAAAAAATAATATTCTAACAATATTTTATGTGACTTTCAACCTTAATCTTAACTCACTATCCAAACGGTACCTTAATCTCAAACAATCTATAGTGAAATCTTAATAGGGTGCATGCAAATTGAGCGTTTGATCATTTGGTTTATAATTTAAAAATAGAAAAGCTTCAAATCGGATTGGTGTTTTTGTTTTGTTTTACACCCTCCAATGATATGAAGCCACGTTTGCTTTTTAATATCCTAACTGTAGACACAAATAAACCTGATAAAACTCATTTGACCAATGTTACAAGTTGTTGTTCTCAAGCTCTTTCTTCCCCATCAATCCCTCTCAAGCTCTCTCTCTCTCTCTCTCTCTCTCTTCAAGCTCTCTCCTAGTCGTTCTCAGGACATAGAGGTTAGGTCTGAACCCTGGAATGGTGCCAAAGTAGATCTATATCATGGATCCATGCCTATCGTCGATGAATGGGAAGTGTGACATGTAAGTGGGGTCAGCGTTCGTGATTTTCTTAAATGGTGATTGATCCGAAACTCAGAACTATGGAGGTGAAGTAGATAATATTTGCTCTTGTTATAACTTTGTATCTGTCGATTCATTTCCCATCTCCGTGGCTCTCCCAGATCTGCCCAACTTGACTTCCTTTGTATTCACCATCTGAGAAAAAAAATGGGGTTGTCTTTCATTGGCTTTTCAGTTGTCTTTTTGCCAAGAAGGAGACTTAAATTCTTATGGTGGGTCTTGATGTTGCTGGTAAGATCACCATCTTGTACAAACTCAAGCTTGGAGAGATTGTGACCACCATTGGCTTCAGGAGACATTGGAATATGAGAACATTAGCTTCACTATTTGGGATGTTGGTGGCCAAGACAAGATTTGACCTTTGTGGAGAGATTATTTCCAAAACACTCATAGGCTTATTTTTGTGGTTGATAGCAATGATTGTGATCGTGTGGTTGACGCTTGGGAGAAAGGGAGCGACTGTGGGGTGGGAGGAGGAGAGAGAGAGAGAGAGAGAGGAGAATAGAGATAGGGTTTGGGGAGGGGGGAGATAAAATCAAAGAAGATTTACTGCATGCAATTGTATTGTTAATTTTGTTAGAATCCCTACGTGTCTTACTATTAGCGGTGGGTGTAAAATAGTGAAAGGCACCCGTCTGGCTCCTAACACCTCTCATTTAAAAAATATGATAGCTTATGAATGAAAAATGTAATTTCCCTTTAATTAATGATAATTGATAGTGTCTAGGAGACCTAGAAATCACGCAAATAAAATCATATTTAAATTTTTTAAAGACACGTAAACTGGATCACACAATATTTATTATTGTTGGAAAAATTGACTTGAAAGACCACCCGTTTTACATCTAGCTATTTCTTTGATTCCGAACCGTAATTAATAAGAAGCGGTTTGGGTAGTTAGATGAGATAAGATGATTTTAGGTAAAAATTAAAAGTTTAATAAAATATTATTAGAATATTATTTTTTAATATTATTATTATTTTAAAATTTTAAAAAATTAAATTATTTATTATATTTTGTGTAAGAATTTAAAAAATTTGCTCAATCCAAACGACACTAAGAGGAGGATTCGGGTCATTCGAAAAAGTCAATCTTTTGAAAAATGTTCCCCACCATTCCATTTGAGAGAATTAAGGATGATCGCTTCAGCATTATTAACTTCTCTCCAATAAGATGTATTTCCTCTTTGTCGAAACATTCTTCTCGGTCAATTTTGATACAATCAGCTTTGTCTTCCACTAACAAGAAAGAAGCCAATTAAATCACCATAGAATCAAGTAATAGGTCGGTCTGATACGCTTATGCCTGCACCACTCTGCCCTAGCGAGGAGGGGGGAATTCATTATGGATCTTGACCCCAACTAATGTTGACGCGATTTATGAGTGTATGACCTTCATTTTATCATATATTTTCTCTCTCTAGACTTTTTTGTAGTTAAATGTAATTTTGGTCCAAATGCATTCAAGTAGTTAGACCTCTCATTTTCCGTCCCTATATATATTTATTAATTCCTTCAGCTCATAATTCGGCAAAATAAACTAAGTACCATACGTATAATGCGAGTGAATCTTATCAGAGTTACCTCTGCAACATGATTATACTAATGCCAACAATAGAAAACGATATAGGTTTTGTGTCGGATATTGAACTCCATCCATGGACGAATTGACTGATCAGATAGTTGGTAATTTTCTTGGGAAAGTGTTTAAGGGCTCTTAAAAACTGGGAATTAAGGAAGGGATTTCCTAATTTTGTCGTGTATGAAGTGGAAAGCATAATTTGTTCTCGTCTTAGCTTTGTACAATGGTCTTGCTCCCACCCAAATGAGACTAAAGTCAATAAAAATGTCTACCATTTGAATAAGAAAATAAATAAATAATTAATTAATTAAATGAGTTGAGCCAATATTTGTTAAAATTGTAACGAGCTCCTATGGAATATTATAGAGATTAAGAATTTCCCATTCTCAAGCAATCTGGGATTCCATACATGAACACCTATAGTGTTATCACTTATCAGAATATGGTATCACAATATCTCTCCTTATATTCCTAACATCCTCGTCGGGCCAGTCCTACGTGAATGGCATGACTCAAGTACCTATAAAGCCCTAATGAAAGACCTAAATTACATAGCTTATACTTCAAAAAAATTAGCATATAATACGGAGCCTGATTGGAACAATATTATAATGAGCAATAACTTCTTCTTCCTAAACAATATGAGTTCTTATATACCACATATCCTTACCACTTATCAAAATGGGTATAATATGATGAAGGAAAGAACATGATTAGATTTCTATAAATAGCAGAATCAAACTGATTTCATTGTGTGCTTCAGTTTAGTCGATATCTTTCCTCTTTTTGAATAGTAATCAAACAAAAAAGATGCTCTGCTTTACTCCTCATGATCTCCCTTTCATTTTGCTTCTCCTTGTGATTCTCATTGCAAATAATGCATGCAACCAAGCAGATCTCAACTCTCTCATGTCCTTAAAGGCCAGTACGTTCTCTCCTCCTTTAAATTGGTCTTCAAACGATTGCTGCCACTAGGAAGGTATTTCTTGTGATCACAACGGTCAGGTCACCCATGTTTGGTTGCCTTCTAAAGGCCTAATAGGAAGTGTATCTCCTAATTTTCTTGGAAACCTTATGCATCTCTCTCAACTAAATCTTTCCCACAATTCACTTTCAGGTTCTCTCCCTAGTGGATTCTTTTCATCCTTGAATCAACTCATGATTCTTGATTTAAGCTACAACTATTTAGGTGGAGATGTATCTTTGCTATTTTCATCTAATGGCTCATCTACTCATCATGGTTGGCCACCATCTACTCAAATAATTGACATGTCTAGCAATCACTTCCATGGTACAATCCAATCATCATTCCTCGAACGAGCTTGGAACTTGATCGAGCTTAATGTCAGCAACAATAGTTTCCACGGCCCCATTCCTTCTCATCTTTGCATCAATTCCTGTTTTGTTAGGCTCCTTGATTTCTCTTTCAATAATCATACTGGCCAAATTCCTTTGGGACTAGGAGCATGTTCCAAACTAGAGATTTTCCGAGCAGGCTTTAACTCTCTCTTTGGGTTACTTCCAAATGATCGATATAGTGTGTCAGCATTAGAAGAAATCTCTTTACCATCCAATAATCTTTCCGAACCCATTAGCGATGACATTTCGAACCTAACCAAACTCACCCTCCTTGAGCTATATGCAAATCGATTGAGAGGCAAGTTACCTCCAAATATTGGGAGGCTTTCCAAATTAAAGCACATGCTTCTTCATGCAAACTCCTTTACAAGTTCTTTACCCTCATCATTGATGAATTGCACAAATCTCATCGAATTGAATTTACGAATTAATTTGTTTGAAGGAAATATCTCCAACTTTAATTTCTCCGGTCTTCAACAGCTTACTATTCTTGACTTCGGATTTAATGGCTTCACTGGTAGCTTTCCAGTAAGCTTTCAATCCTGCAAGTCCCTTAGAGCAATTTGACTTTCCCGAAACCAACTAGAGGGGCAAATCCCATCAGAGATTGCTCAATTGAAATATTTATCTTTTTTTTTTTTTCACTTAGTTACAACAATCTAACCAACATCACGGCGGCAATCAAAATTCTGATGTGTTGCAAGAGTCTTGAAGTTGTCCTAATTGGAAGCAATTTTCTACATGAGAGATTGCCAAATGATGATGACATAGTTGGTTTTGAAAATCTTCGACTTTTGGATATTGGTGCATGCCAACTGACCGGTCAATTGCCTATGTGGCTATCTATGCTCAAGAAGCTAGAAATTCTGGCACTAAATGGTAATCATATCACAGGTTCAATTCCAGGTTGGTTGTCGACCCTTCCGAGGCTCAAGGCTTTACAATTGGGTCACAACCTCATATCAAGTGAATTCCCTAAGGAACTTTGTGCATTGCCCTCATTAGTATCAGCACAGGCTTATCAACGAGACAATGATTGTTTGCTTTTACCGATTTATTACTTACAAAATAATAAGGTCATTGGCCAGTACAACTCCCTCTCCTACTGGTACCCACGGTTATATTTTAAGAATAATAGTCTTAGTGGCAGTATCCCCATTGAAATTGGACATTTGAAGTTGCTTCATGCACTAGATCTTGATCATAACAGCTTCACAGGGAACATTCCAGACCAAATATCAGAACTTACAGACTTGGAAGAGCTAGACCTCTCAGCAAATCAGTTATCTAGTGAAATACCAGCATCACTTGCTTGGCTGCATTTCTTGGCTACATTTAGTGTAGCTAACAATAATCTCCATGGGCAAATACCCTCGGGCACTCAACTCCAAGGTTTTGATACCTCTATATATGAGGGGAATCTTAGACTTTGTGGCACCCCACTTCCTCGTTGTGACCTGCATATTACTAATGGCAACAAAGACAAGGACATCCAGAATGAGAAAGATGGACGTACAATTCCATGGTTTCATATTACTGTGATGTTTGGCTTCATTACAGGATTTTGGGGGGTTTGTGGTCCTTTGGCTTTTAATCGTAATTGGAGAGATTCATATTTTTGATACCTGAATAACTTAAAAGACCAACTCGATGTGGCATTCACAGTGTGTTTGGCCAGATTGCACAGAAGGAGGTAATTAATTTATGATCTTCGTACACAAAAGGGTGTCAATCTTTAATTATGAGTTTAGTAGTTTTTCCTGATCTATCTCAAGTTCTTTGTTTTTTGTTAGCTATTACATACTTGCTATTTTGTACCTGCAAAATCTTTAAAATTACCAAGAATGAGCTGATCAAGCTTGTTTTTTTTTTAATAAACTTGAATAATTAAAAATAAATTAAATTACAACAATTTATTAAATTTAATGAAAATTCTATAACTAGTAAATGAAACTATTAAGACCTATCCACTAACTACTATAGATTCTATAAAACAATTAATAGAATTTAATCACTTGACTAACATATTATAACTATGAACTCTATTTACTGTCTACGCATAAACTAATGTACATTCTTTCACTACAATTGCTTGCTTAATGAGATTTATTGAGACTTTTGTTTTTAGTTTGTCATATGATATTTACAATCTCTTAATAAATGTATCTAATTAGGATGTATATTCCTCTAATCTCTAGCACATTGTATCATTCAATAGCACGTGCATGTCACTTATTATGATTAATTATATAATTCGCGACTTCCTTCTCTTTTCTATTTCTACAAATTAAGAGAGAATCTTCATTGGGAAAGAAATAATATTATAAATAATTAAATTTATCTTTTTCTATTAACTTAAGATTTTGGAACTAGTAGTAATTTCACAATTAAAACTCGCATCGACTTTAGCCTTTCCTTTGTTACTCTATAAAGGGAGACATATGATCAGTTGAACTATTATAAGTCCGATATTAAATGTTAAAACTTTGAAAGCGTATTTTGTGGTTTCTCTTAATTATAATCTACTTATATTAATGCTTATAAATTAGGCTATTCATCTAAGTTCTTTTTGTGTACAAACTCTACATGAACTACTACGTATTGTCTTGCATGGCCATGGCCAGCTTTTACTAGCTAGAGAGGTTCCCACAAAACAGAGGATGAATACAAGAAAAAGAAGCATGAAGACACTGCACAAGTACACCACAGCATGCAGAAAACACCATGCAACAAGCAAGTTGATGAAAAGCACAATGCAGTAGCTGAAAAATATAAAGCATTGGCACAGAAAAGCAAAGCAACAAAAGGAAACCATGGGGAGGCAGATCAACCTTAAAGGCTGCACTGACTACACACAAAAGCAAATAAAGTGATGAAAAACAATGTCAAAGAAACAGACTGCAGTAGATTTCTTGTATAGCAGTAGAAAATAAAAAGTTAAATTTAGGACTCTTCCTTTTGGTCCTTTCAGTTTTCTTCTGTAATGTATATATATATGTAGCAGAACATTGTATCAACTTAACTGAAGAATATGAGAATCAGTTTTTCTCTATATTGAAATTTCATTTCAAGTTCTTGTTTTACTTTTAACATGGTATCAAAGAAGGCTATTTGTCCTACTGTGTTTGCTTAAATCTGCAAACAAATTTCATCTTTTAAGCCATGACATCCTCCTCTTCCTCTTCTCCTATTTCCATTGCTAAGGACCCAAGCAATCCATTCTTCCTACATCACAGTGACAATGCCAACACTGTCATTGTGTCATCCCCATTAACTGGTTTGAATTATATATTTTCGAGCAGATAATTTCTGCTCTCCATTTCAATCAAAAACAAGCTAGGCTTCCTGGATGGCACCATTAATACTCTTGAGTTGTCATATCCCTCATATGTGTCGTGGCTGAGATGCAACAATATTTTATTGGCTTGGATCCTGAATTATGTTTCAAAGGATATTGCTTCTAATGTATTTTTCATGACCTCAGCTAAGTAGGTTTGGGACAAACTCAAAGAAAGATTTGCTCAACCTGATGAATCTCAAATTTATCACCTCCAGCACAAGCTCAGTAGCATTGTTCAAGGGCACCTCTATGTAAGTGAATACTTCACACAACTTAATGCTATTTGGGAAGAACTACATAGTTATAGACCACTCCCTTGTTGTTCTCGTGGAAAGTACACTTGTGATGCCTTAAAAACTGTTGGTGAAGTCCAACAAGGAGATTATGTTTTTAAGTTTTTTATGGGCTTAAATGATAGCTATGATTCTGTGAGGGGGCAAATCATTTTACTAAGTCCCTTACCTTCATTAGATAAGGCCTTTTCACTGATTTTGCTAGAAGAAAGACAAAGGCAGGCAAGAAATACAGCTCCACCCATCTCAGAGTCTTCTGCCTTTTTAGCCTAACAAAATCTTCCAAAGAAAAGTGAAAAATCAGACCTAATTTGTCACCATTATGGTAAGGTTGGACACATGAAGGATAAGTGCTATAAATTAGTAGGATTCCCACCAAACTTTAAATTTATCAAAACTAAGTTTGGAAGTAATCCTGCTGCATCATATTCTTCAAATCAAGTTGATGCACAGGTTGTCTCTTCACCTCAAGAAGCACCTGCTCCAAGTGCTTCTCAATTGAATCTCTCTTAGGCACAAGCACAACATCTCATGGCTCTCGTCAATGCTCTATTCCCTCAGCTGAACTTGGGACAAACCAAGCCAATTCTGCTTACTCCTGCTTCTACTAAACCAGACACTCCTAAAACTAGCTCTTCAATCACACCCTACTCAAACTTAGCAGGTAATTATCACTGCCTCACCACTCTCTCATTACCTGCTAATCAGTTCCATCTCAGTTCTATAAACCATTGCAAACACAACTCACATTCTCAAGATGAACAATCTAAGGTTTATAACATACCATGGATCATGGCCACAGGAGCCACTGATCACATGGTGTGCTCCACCTCATTTTTTGACAAGCCTTCTTCTTGCATACAAGCCTTTGTGCAACTCCCTAATGGTACAAAAGCTCAAGTTACACACATAGGCACTGTCAAACTTTCAGACTCACTAATCTTAACTAATGTCCTATGTGTACCCTCGTTTACTTTCAATTTGATCTCAGTTAGTAAGCTCACTCAAAGACCAAATATATGCCTATTTTTCTCAAATGATTTGTGCTTTATTCAATCCCTCTCTTCATGGATGACGATTGAACTTGTAAAGTCTATGCTGGCTTGTATTACCTGCTGCCTTGTCCTCATAACAGCAACATGAACCCTCCTTCAACTCTCTCCAATCAAACTCGAGTCAATCAAGCTACCACACAACAAGTTTTTTTTATCTATGGCACTTTAGATTTGGACATTTATCTTCACAAAGGGTGAGTTTAATTCATTCTCATATTCCTAAAGTAAAGTCCAAGGATCATTCTCATTGTAAAATCTGTCATTTGGCCAAGTAAAGGCATCTTTCTTTTCCTTCAAGTGTATCCTCTAGTTCACTCCCTTTTGACTTAATACACTATGATATATGGGGACCATATTCTCAAGCCTCACTTCGAGGTTTTCATTACTTTCTAACTATTGTGGATGATTTTTCTAGAGTAACTTGGATTTTCCTGATGAAACTGAAATCAGATACAAGATCCATTTCACAATCATTCTTCCAACTCATAGACACTCAATTCAATAAGAAAGTAAAGAAAATCAGGACTGACAATGGTCTTGAATTTGATATGGTAAATTTTTATAAAGATCATGGTATTATTCACCAAAATCTTGTCTGTATACCCCTCAACAGAATGGTGTTGTTGAGAGAAAACATCAACATCTCTTAAATGTGGTGCGAGCTCTTCTCTTTCAAACTGCATTGCCCACTCAATTCTAGGGAGATGCAGTTCTAACAGCTACATACATCATCAACAAGATACCTACACCTTTTCTTTCTAATAAATCTCCCTATGAAGTACTCTTTTCCTCACCAACTTCATATTCCCACCTTAGAGTCTTTGGATGCTTGAGTTATGCTAGCACTACCAAGCACCACATAACTAAGTTTGAGGCACATGCTAAACCATGCATTTTTCTTGGATACCCTACAAATGTCAAGGGTTATAAACTTTATGACATGGAAACTCATTCCACATTCATTTCCATAAATGTCATATTTCATGAATCTGTCTTCCAATTCCAATCTCCCACCTCCATTCCTTCTCCTCCTCCCTCTTTTCCTCAAAATCTGGTACTCCCTCTTGCACTACCAGATGACACATTCTCATCCACTTCCATGTCCCAACAAATGACTCACCTCCACCCAATCACATGTCACAAGCCATTTCACAATCTGAAATACCTCAGCCCCTTATATCTCTCCCTCCTACCTCCCTTGATTCATCTCCTCCTTCACCCAACCAACATGAGTTGCCTACCAACCCAACCCTTCAAAGATCCACCAGAGAAAAACATCGACCTACCTATCTCCACCAATACCACTATCAAACAGTAGCCTCCCATCCCTTCATCAATACTTCCTCCACATCCTCTTCAACTCTTCACCCACTCCACCATCACTTGACCTACAAACACCTCTCTCCATCACACCAGTCTTTTTTTGCTTCCCTTTCATTATTTTCTGAACCATCCTCCTATAGTGAAGCTATAAAATTTAAGCATTGGCAGGATGCCATGAACACTGAACTCAATGCCTTAGAAGAGAACAACACTTGGACTGGTACTTCTCTTCCCCCAACAAAACTGTAATTGGTTGCAAATATGTCTTCAAAGTCAAGCTCCAAACTGATGGCTCCCTTGAAAGACACAAAGCAAGGCTTGTAGCAAAGGGATACACTCAAAGAGAAGGTTTTGACTTCCAAGAGACCTTCAGTCCAATGGCCAAGTTCACCATAGTCTGAGTCTTTCTTGCCATGGCATCTATTCAAAATTGGTTTTTATCTCAAATGGATGTTCATAATGCTTTTTTACATGGGGATCTTGATGAGGAAATTTATATGGATTTGCCACATGGTTACCACATTCACAGAGAGCAGCTTGAGGGGGAGAAACTGGTATACAAACTGAATAAGTCTATCTATGGACTTCAACAAGCATCAAGGCAATGGTTTTCAAAATTCTCTAATTCACTCACTGCCATTGGTTTTAATCAATCCAAATCTGACTACTCTTTATTCACCAAAGGGAATAAAAAAGGAGCCTTCACAATACTCTTAGTCTATGTGGATGATATCATAATAAGAGGCAATTCTCAAAGAAAAATTGATCTGCTCAAAGCTCACCTCCATGGAAAATTCAAAATCAAGGAACTTGGACCCCTCAAATACTTCCTAGGACTAGAGGTTGCAAGATCATCAACTGGATTAAATGTTTGTCCAAGGAAGTACACCCTCGAAATCATGAAAGACTCAGGGTTACTTGGCACCAAACCTGCCTCCACACCTATTGAGTTAAATCACAAATTGAGTCATACCACAAATGAGATCCTACAAGACCCTACAACTTATAGAAGACGCATTGGAAGGCTCATCTACCTGACCATTACCAGGCTAGACATTACATATGCAGTAAATGTGCTGAGCCAGTTTATGGACAAACCATCACAAGCTCACTTACACTCAGCTTATAGAGTCCTCAGGTATCTAAAAGGTTCTATACGCCAGGGCATATTCCTGTCATCAAAGTCATCTCTACACCTGAAGGCCTACAGTGATTCTGATTGGACTGCTTGTCCCGATACTAGGAGATCAGTCACAGGTTTTTGTACATTTATTGGGGACTCATTGATAAGTTGAAAATCAAAGGAACAATTAACTGTTTCTAGGTCCTTAACAGAAGCAGAATATAGAGCATTAGCCTCTACAAGTTGTGAAATTGTTTGGCTCCTTGGTCTGCTAAAGGAACTCAGCATTGACCATGCACAACCTGCTCTCTTGCTCTGTGATAACCAAGCAGCCTTCGATATCACGAAAAAGCTTATCTTCCATGAGAGAACTAAACATATAGAACTAGATTTCCATTTTGTTAGAGAAAAGGTTTTGGCTGGAATTATCACACCTGTCCACATTGCCTCAAAATTCCAACTAGCAGATATCTTCACTAAGGTCTTAACAGTTTCTGTTTTTCAGTTCTTATTGTTCAAGATGGGAATACTCAATATCTATGCCATCTTGAGGGGGAGTCTCACATAACAGAGGATGAATACAAGGAAAAGAAGCATGAAGATGCTTCACAAGTACACCACAGCATGCAGAAAACACCATGCAACAAGCAAGTTGATGAAAAGCACAATGCAACAGTTGAAAAGTATAAAGCACTGGCACAGAAAAGCAAAGCAACAAAAGGAAACCTTGGGAAGACATATCAACCTTAAAGGTTACACTGACTACACACAAAAGCAAATAAAGTGATGAAAAGCAATGTCAAAGAAATAGACTGCAGTAGATTTCTTGTATATATCAGTAGAAAATAAAAAGTTAACTTTAGGACTCTTCCTTTTGATCCTTTCGGTTTTCTTCTGTAATGTATATATATGTAGCAGAACCTTGTATCAACTTAACTGAAGAATATGAGAATTAGTTTTTCTCTATATTGAAATTTCATTTCAAGTTCTTGTTTCACTTCTAACAGAGGTCCTGCTTTGCCATCTATGTACATTTTGGAAAAAGTACTAGTTACTCAAAGTGTATTGTACTGCTAGTATTTGTCCTAAAGCAATTCTACGTACATGTACCATCAACGAAAAAAATTAAATAATATCTAAATTCTTCTCAAAATCAATCAGTTGATCACTATATATATAGATAAACTCGGTAATTTTAAAATGTACAAGATCTTCGTTGAAATATTCCATAGATCTTGAACACCAATGAAGTAACAGATCATGTTATATATTCAATTTGCAATATGTACACAATGTGGTTTCCACAACAGTGTAATCTGGATCCAACACAGGTAAAGGCCACAAATTCCAATTAGAAACCTCTACATCGCTACCCCAGATCACTCCAAATTCATGTTACTCCAATAACCAACTGTAGATATAACTTAACTCGAGGAACCTCCTAGCTACTAACTCTGAATTAAAACTATTGCATGTGGAGTATATATGATGATTAGTTTTATTTGGGTTAGTTAACAACTACTAATTAAAGAAGGTATAATATATTAAAAGTTGAATAAAATATTGTTAGAATATATTTTTTTAATATTATTTTTGTTTTGAAATGTGAAAAAGTTGAATTGTTTATTTTATTTTATATGAAAATTTAAGAAAGTTGTAATGATTAAATGAGATGAGATGAGTTTAGTTGATAGGAGTTGTGAAAACAAACGAACTATGCCCATAGACAAGACTGTTGTTTTTTTCAGTAGTGTTGGAAAGTACAGCGGAAAAATACCTCAAGTTTCTCCAGATTGACAATTCACAAGCGCTTCCTCTTAGTGGCGAAGTGTATTACGTAGTATAAAACTAAAGTATCACTTAACAAATTCACAGCCTAAATACTTTATCAAGAGAGAACAAAAAAAGAGAGAACTTTTGTGTATTTCAGAATGGTACCAAAACCAAATTGAGGGGGACTATTTATAATCCATCCATACACGGCTGGCGCCATTACACTGCAAATAAATTGCAGCCGTTGCAAGCTGCAACGACATGCAACGTATGGCATTAAGCCATGCGTTATAAGTCAAGTAACATTTGGCTTAATGCCATACGTTACTGTACGCGGAAGGGAGGGGGTCAACCCACGTGGGTGCCCTTCCTGCCTCTTGTTAACATCTCCCACTCGCACATAGTGGGCATGACCCCAGGTCTACATCTCTATAATGTTCTCAATCTTGTTCATATAAGTAAATAGGCCGTGCGACCACCAAACACATCTGTAGAAAGGTGGGAGTACATACACCAAATCTCTCCCAGAGAAGACCAACATAGTAACATCCCTAAAGTGTCTGGTCATGTCCTAGACTCATTCGATCACATCAAGATCAAGCCTTTTCGAACCCTCTTGAGTTAAAAAACTCACAACAATGCTTGATCACCTCCAAATCATTTCAATGTGTTCACAACCTTAGCCGCTACCAATATGTAGCGTCATAGTTTGACGTCAGCAAACACTATCGAAGATACGATATCGTAGAGTCTTCCTTTTGCACTCATATCACTCAATTTTTGTTGAACCGCTTTCCTAGCAATGCCTTTTAGACCGTATCAATCATGGTCATAGACAGCATGCCAAAGTAGCAGACATCACAACATCCATCTCGTGACATAGTCAAAGGTAAAGGACACTTAAAATGAGACTCACACAGTGAAAAAGAGGAGAAACTTTTACTCACTTACTCATAAGGTCGAATAAGCACATATTGTATGAAACATATGCTACGGTGGATTTCTCTTTCTCAAAGAGCATATGTCTATATCAATACCGTACAGATCTTGGTCTAGTTGCCTCTTAAGCGTCTAACTCGAGTTCCTCTATTTGCACGCCTCTGAGTAGTCAAAGAGGATCTCGTATCTAGCTAACTACAGGCTACATGAATGGTAGGGTAACCCATGCATAGTCCTTTCAATGGACCTCATCTTAGCTCCCACTAAGGTGACATATTTTTATATCAACCAACTTATCCCTTTGGACAAGTATCTAGGGACACAATGTCTCATCTCTACTCGCTACTCAAGCGCTAGAGGCGATCGCTCGTGTGAGTGAGCCGATCTAAACCTGTTGACATATCTCTTGTGTGTGTATTAGAAAAACAATACGATAAAGATAAGAAATAAATCATATTGTATTAATATCCCAAAGAAAAGGTTATATCTCAATGTCATTTGTAATACAAATTACATTTACAATCTACGCAATCCTAGATTCCTAACATGAGCCTCAAAGACATCTCTTGCTATAGGCTTCGTTAAGGGATTAGCAACCATGCGACTCGTAGAAAGGTGTTTCAGAACCACTTCCTTTTGCGCTACCATGTCTCTAATGTAGTGATATATGATATCTATGTGTTTGGTTCTTCCATGATACTTTGAATCCTTAGCATATGCAAGAGCTGCCATGCTATCGCAGAATATAGTCACCGGATCTGAAGCATTCGTGCCAATGTCTAAATGCTTCAGGAACCTCTGTAACCAAACAACTTCTTGAACTGCTGCTGAACAAGCTATGTATTTTGCCTTCATGGTGGATAAGGCTATACAAGGTTGTTTCTTACTACTCCATGTAATGGCGCCATTGTTGAGCAGAAAGACATAGCCAGTGGTTAATTTGAGCTCATTTAGGTCGCTGCCCCAGTCGGCATCATTGTAACCTCTTAGCTGCAAATTTGAACCCTGATAGCACAACACATAGTCCGTAGTTCCCTTGAGATATCACATAATCATCTTGACTGCTTTCCAGTAAGCCAGTTCGGGGTTAGATTGTAATCTACTCACTAAGCCAACTGCATAGCATATGTCAGGCTGAGTACACATCATTGCGTACATCAGACTACCCACAACATTAGCATAAGGGACACGGGCCATCTTTTTCTTTTCTCTTTGAGTCTTAGGACACAACTGTTTAGAAAGTTCTCGCTTCTTGCAACAGGGGTGTCAATGGGTTTACATCCACTCATTAGGAAGCGCTTGAGAACTTTCTGTATGTAAGTCTGTTTAGACAAACACAAAAATCTCTTTGAGCGATCTCTGTAGATCTTAACTCCCAGAATGTATTCTGCCTCACCCATATCCTTCATCTCAAAATTGAAGGATAACCACTATTTTGTGGCGACTATCAACCCTTTATCATTTCCAGCTAGTAGTATGTCGTCAACATATAATGACAACATAATGAAACTATTTTTTAACCTTTTGACATAGACATAATGGTCCTCTGTGATCATCGTAAACTCATTCGAGAGAATGGCTCGATGGAATCTGAGGTACTATTATCTAGATGATTGTTTTAGGCCATATATAGATCGTTTGAGCTTGCACACTTTGCGCTCTTGACCTTTGACCACAAAACCCGTTGGTTGATCCATATAGATCTCCTCATCTAGTTCTCCATTAAGAAATGCTGTCTTAACATCCATCTGGTAGAGTTCCAAATCCATGTTTGCTATTATAACTAGAATCAGGCGAATTGAGGCAAACGTCACCATTGGTGAAAATGTTTCCTCATAGTCTATACCTTCCTGTTGGCTATATCCTTTTGCCACTAAGCAAACTTTATACTTATCTATTGATTCATCCGACTTGCGTTTGACTTTAAGAACCCATTTGTTTCCAATAGTCTTACGCCCTGTCGGTAGATCAACCAGATCCCAGACCTGGTTAGTCTCCATAGACTCAATCTCATCATTAAGATCTTTCATCCACTCATTTTTAGTAGAAGATGAGAGAGCCTCAGGAATTGTTCTAGGCTCATCATCATCATGCGGAGCTACCATAAAAGCTTTCCCTTCAATCTCAAAACGATGATGGGGAATACTTTCATGTGTGCTTCTACGTGGCTGAGGCTGTTGTGATTGGGTGACAAGTGGTGTGCTGCCACTCGGATTCAAGTCCTTTTTATAATTTATAGGAGCTTGAAGAATTTCTTCTTCATTCTCAACTAAATTCTTTGGAGCACTTTTCACTTGTTCTACAATTTCATGAAGTTCCAAACTCCTATTAACCTCACCTCTACTTGGAAACTCATCTTCAATGAAATCCACATCTCATGACTCAATCTCAGTTACACTTTCATCAAATTGTTCACCTATTAACACATATCCTTTAGAGTGTTTTGAGTACCTTATAAAGAAACACTTCTTCCCTCTAGGGCCTAACTTCCCATACTTATGAAAAAGATTGTGAACAAAACCTGTTGAACCCCATGGCCACAAGTTACTCAAATTGGGTTTCTTGCCGGTCTATAGTTCATATGGGGTGAAAGTTACTGATTTGGAGGGTACTCAATTACGAATGTAGGCAGCAGTCAAAAGTGCATGCCCCCAAAAAGAAATTGGAAGGTTTGCTTGCGCTATCATTGACCTAACCATTTCAAGCAGTGCTCGATTTCTCCTTTCCGCCACACCATTTTACTGCGGCGTACTTGGCATCGTCAACTGTCTTTTGATTCCTTTTTCATCACATAGCCTTTTAAATTGCTTAGAGAGATATTCTCATCCTTGGTCAATTCTTAGAGTTTTTAAACTCTTTACTAACTGATTCTCAACCATCCTTAGATATCGTATAAAGCACTCCAATGCTTCAGACTTATGGGAGATTAAGTAGACATGACTGTAATGTGAAAAATTATCTATAAATGTGATGAAGTAGACACCTCCGTGTTTTGCCTCACACTCAATGGACCACAGATGTCTAAGTGGACTAATTGCAGTGAAAAAGATGCCCTAGTGGCTTTTCCAAACAATTTTCTCTTAGTTTTTTTCCATTAGACAATGTTCACATGTGGGTAAGATGACTTTAGTGAAATTGCCTATCAGGCTTTCTCTAGCTAATCGAGTCATTCTATCTTGCCCTATATGGCCAAGCTTAGCATGCTATTTATATGAATCCAAATTATCAGATGCAGAAAGAAAAGCAATGGACTCATTCATATTTGAATAATTCAAATCCAATATCATAAAACCGCCTTGAAGAAAAGCATTACCATAAAACACATGGCCCAAATGAAAGGAAACATAATTGTTTTCAAATATAATTTGAAAACCAAGTTTTAATAGAGTAACTACGGAAAGTAAATTTCGTCAGATCTTGGGAGCGTATAGCATATTGTGGAGGAAAAGAGTATGGCCATCCCGCAAGTTCAGCTTGTAGGTACCAAGTCCCAGTACCTCCACGCTAGCTCCATTCCCCACCTTGATATCACGGCTCCCAATTGGAATCCGTCGATACTCCACAAATCTGACTCTATCTCGCATTATATGTTCGGTCGCTCTTGAATCAACAATCCACATAGGATATGAGTGAGCAACCATCACATGGTTAGTTACAAAAACAATGCGAGAAAAGTCAAAGTGTACCTTTTTCAGCTCAGTGCAGTCATGAGCGAAGTGGCCATTCTTTTTGTAGTTGAAGCGCTCTAATTTTGACTTATTCTTCCTGCGCTTGCCCCTCTTGCTACGCTGAGAAGTACCTGACACATTCTTAATTTGTCTAGAAGCTACCCTATTTTTGGACTTCTTGCACTTAGGCCTTGATGCCTTGCGCGAACCAGAATTAGCCACATAGGCCGTATGATTGGACTTAGCAGCCTCTAGGCACTCAGCCTCCAATTCCAAATGACACGAAACATCATCAAAGTCTTTGATATTCTCGTTATGTGTCAGGTTTTGGCTCATATTCTCCTAAGAAATCGGTAGTGATCTTATTACTGCCTGGACTTGCTGTTCATCTGTCAGGTTGTTTCCTGCCGACTTAAGTTTGCGGATTATGGTCGACGTAGCCCTAAGATGCTGCTTCATTGTGTGGTCAGAGCTCATCTTATAGGAATAAAATCTCATGGTTAATCCATGCAACCTAGTAGTTGAAGTCAAAGCATCCCACATGCTTTGGGCAGTATCATGGATCTTGAACTCACACATTAGATCATTGTGCATGCTGCTTAACATTATTATGCGCGCGCACCGACTTTTTTTTAGCCCATTGAGTGTAGGCTAGTTAATCTATTTTGTGTTATTCCGAGGTCGCTTTCTCAGGCACAGTAAGGGAGTGAGATAAGACCTCCAAGACCTTTTGCTCATCTAAGACATATTAGATCTTGCAATGCCAAATGTCGTAGTTCTCTCCATCCAATTTCTCCCATTTGTTTAGATTGACAACTATATTCTTGGATGCCATTTCACTATAATAGGCAAAAAATGGATATTACACACATATTTAAGAAATCTGCCGCGTCCATCCAAGATAGAAAAGAATAATTTAGATATATCGCAAGATTGAAAAATCGCTAAGTTTTAAAATCATCTCTTGCGCCACAATATCCAATTATTAAATTTCTAACCTAATTCCTGATCAAATTTAATAATATGGGAGAATTAATCATTATAAATATCAACCATACTCCCACTATCTTAAGTAGTCATTTAGACCTAGTCACATATAAAGACATAATATACTAAAATTGCAGTAACCTTTTGGGCCAGTCTACAAGGACAGCTACTCAGACTACAACAACCTGTTGGGCCAGTCTACAAGTATAGCCAGACTACAGCGACCTATTGGGCCAGTCTACAAAGATGGTTCTTTTAAGACCATTACAATCTATTTTTCTTGTTTCATCAGTGCATTTACAGTTCTTACTTGGGCTACCGTAGTCTTTTGGCTATATAGTGCATTTACAGTTCTTACTGGGGCCATCGTAGTCTTTTGGCTATACAGTACATTTACAGTTCTTACTGGGGTTACTGCAATTCTTTCAGCCTATCATTCACATTGACAATTCTAACTAAGACTACTTAGTGAAAATTATCTATTTTATCTCAAAAAAGAAGAAGAAGGAAAACTAATGTCTAAACATTCATAGATGATAAAATAATAACATATCCACATGTTTAATTCACACATACATGTAATCACATTTAATCTAAAATATTAAATAAAAGATCACATGCAATATAACATGATGGAATTAAAAAACAAAATATCATGAATATAACCATATATTCACATGTAATCACATTTAATCTAAAACATTAAATAAAAGATCACATGTAATATAACAATATATATAAACATATATAAAATCATGTAAAAAAAAATTACTTAATTTTTTTTTATAAAAAACAATAAATGTATAATAAATACATTTAAAAAACCACCACCTAAACTAAAGGAAAGTCGCAACCCAATGGTGCGCACTGCCCTTGTTTAATCGGTGGTCTTGAGTTCGAATCCTAGGTGCCACTTTTATCCCCTTCTATTTTATTTTGTATTTAAAAAAAATACACTTAAACAGTGCTGGGCCGAAAATGGCCCAGATCCTTTTTTTTTCTTATAAAATAATGGGCCGAATGGCCCAAACCCTTTTTTTTTCTTATAAAATAATGGGCCGAATGGCCTAGCCCAAGGGAAACTCAGAAGACATTTTGTCTTCTTCAACCTCTCGGTAGGGCACTGTTTACGTAAACAATGCCCCTCCTTGCAGTAAGGCAGCTGCTGCCACCGTCTCAGCCACAAAAAAAATCCAACAGCCACAGAAAAAATCCAACAGCCACAACTGATATTTTTCTCACCTTGAGCCGCCGAGAGACGACAGTTACCGGAAAATTAAGTGGGGCCGCACCACCTCTTGGTTGCACGTAGCACCGCTGTGGTGCACGTTGCACCATTGAGGTGGCACAGCACCGTGCATGGTGCTCGTTGCACCAAAGAAGTGCTCATAGCACCTTGCGTACGCGCTGCACCACCGTGGTGCGCAAAGCGCCACTACCCAGCAGCGGTCACTGTCATGGATGCCCACTGTTAAACTGGAAACAATTTTCATGGGTTTTTCAAAAAAAAAAATGGAGGACTACAAAAATGGCACCCAGATTTCTCATACGCAAAATATATATATAAATTGGGAATAATTTATAAAACTCTGATACCAATGTTGGAAAGTACAGCGGAAAAATACCTCAAGCTCAGCTTATAAAATTTCTCCACAAGTTTCTCCAGATTGACAATTCACAAGCATTTTCTCCTAGTGGTGAAGTGTACTACGTAGTATAAAACTAGAGTATCATTTAACAAATCTACAGTCTAAATACTTTATCAAGAGAGAACAAAAAGAGAGAATTTTTGTGTATTTCATAATGATGTCAAAACCAAATTGAGGGGGACTATTTATAGTCCACCCATACACGACTGGCCTTGAAGGCCAGCCATTACACTGCAAATAAATTACAGTCGTTGCAAGCTGCAACGGCATGCAACGTATGGCATTAAGCCATGCGTTACAAGTCAAGTGTACGCGGAAGGGAGGGGGTCAGCCCACGTGGGCACCCCTCCTGCCTCCTTCTAACAAGTAGTAACACAAAGCAGTAGATAAGAAGGCCATAATGGAAGTTGGTAATTCTTTTGTTTGTGGAACTTATGAGAAGTACCTTGGTCTTCCTACTATGGTTGGAAGATCAAAGTTTAATACATTTAGGAATCTCAAAGAAAGAATATGGTAGAAAATGAATAGTGGCGAAAACAATTTCATATCACAAGCTGGTGAAGAGGTCTTAATTAAGGCAGTTCTGCAGGCCATACTGCGAAAACAAACGTGGCATTAAACTTTGTATAGATGGAGCCTTGTTCAAAGAGAGATGCAAAACTGAAATAGATGCAGTACTAAGGGACGACAAAGGTCAAGTAATCATGGTGATAAACAGAATAGAGGAGGAAATGAATGAAGTCCGAGGTATAGAAACTCTGGCAGCGTTAAGAGGACTACAAATTAGCAGAAATAGGGATTTTCAGAATCTTATTCTCGAAGGAGATTCAATGTCTATGGTAACGGCCATCAATTCCACTTCAACAAACTTATCTCGACAATGGCCTTTGGTGACAGAAATCAAACCTTTCTTCAAACTTTTCAATCTCATTATGTGGTCGATAAGTGCAGGGGAAGGAAATAAGGCAGCAAGCACATGCTCTTACGCGACGCAAGAAATATGAATGGAATTGCAGTTTGGTGGTAATCATGTCTAGAATCCAGATGACAATTGCCCAAATTGTATCAGTTGATGCTTTCTTGTAATTGAGTTTGAAATAATGAATTAATGTCCTTCAAAAAAAACAAAAGTATTTTTTTTATTGGTACCGGGTGTCCAGGACCAGCGTCCTGACTAATCCCGAGAGTGCACAGGCTCTCGGCAAGTAATCTCTTTTCTTGCAACTCACAGTGATTACAAAAATGTGCGGTTAATTGTACAAATATTGTGATTCTTTTGTATTTTTAGACTGATAAAAATATAATATCCTTTATTCAACAACGAACAATTCTTTTATCTAGGTGAATCCATAGAAAAATACATCATTTCTTCTTTTCCACCAAAACAAGAAAGTACAAAAACATCACCAAAAGTTTATATGAATATATGGAATGACCTGAGAAGGGAACCCATGATAATTATTAATTACTTCTAGGATAGATCCCATGTCCTTCAATTATTATTTGATGAGTAGTTCTATCATATCTCGGCATCAAGCTCCAGCATGAGGTCGTGGGGTCCCAAAATAGAGGCAAAAGTAATAACCTTGTGCTGAGGAAGCTGGTTGATTTTGTTTGAATCCTCCTCATTCAAGCACCAATCAAAGATCTGCAGGTTCTCCTTCATCCTTTCCTTGTTGAAGCTCTTTGCAACAAAACTCACCCCCTGCTCATATACCCATCTCAAAGATATCTGCAAGCCAATGCATTTACCAATATAACAAATCATTAATGAAGACTACTTGGCAAGAACAGTACTGGGGTTCTGAAAAATTGTGATGAGACATTTCTCTTACCTTAGTAACTTTTCCTCGTAAGTAAAAATAATTGACAACACCAAAACTTTTTTGGAAAAAATAAATAAACAAATAGACAAGATTTCCTCATAAATCTAGTAAGCCCTTCAAGTAATTTGATCGAAACAAGATTAAAAAAAAAAATCGTTTTGCTTGGTGAAAAATCTTGTGTTCTCTCTCTAGAAAGGACTCAAAAAAGGAAAAAATAAAAAATAAAAGGCGTACCTGGGCAGTAGTTTTGCCTTTAGCCTTAGCAATGTCTCTGAGGACATCACAGTCTATAATCCTATTGTCTCCCCACTTCGTCCCATTTGCACCCAATGGAGTGTAAGCGGTAATATGTATATCATTGGCTTGGCAAAACTCTCTCAATTTCTTCTGATGCCAAAGTGGGTTCATCTCCACCTGAAGAAGATATGCGAGCGAGTACCATGTAAGCCGTTAGAGTTTGGAATTCCTATCATTAGGAATCAAAATCTGAAAGTTGGACAGATTTTGTACGAGTTAATTAATATTACTTGATTCACAGCCGGAGGGATTTTAGCGACAGAAAGCAGCTCCTCAAGCTTCTTACAAGAGAAATTGCTGACACCAATGGCCCTTGTGAGGCCCAGATTCTGACATTCCTCCATGCCTTCCCAAACTGACTTGATATCTAAGGGAAATACGTGTTCTTTGACAATGGGCATCTTACGCACCTCTTGACTCACTCTCAACGGCCCATGAATTAGGTACATATCAATGTAGTCCAATTTCAGATTCCTATATGGTTTACAAAGGATTCATTATATATTGAGAAGGCCGATGCTCAACTTTCACGAGAAAAATATTACTCCATGCATTGGAGCCACGTTATTTCTACTCTCAAGTTGGTGCCAAGAATACAGTCTTCCACATTGTTAGACATGATATAATATGATATCTTTATTTTTATTAATAAAAAAATTAAAGAAAGATATTTGATGTCTGAGGTTCTATTAAAGTAAAATAAAATTATAAAATAACGTAGACCAGTGATAAGTTTATTATTTTACAAAACTGAAAATGATAATGTCAGGTATAAATTTAAAATAAACAACTTTCATATAATTTTTTTTTGTAAAAAAATAAGTCTCATTAATAAAAAATAATATTTTTTACATTTTTTAAATTATGATCTATTTTTTTTACAAAAATTTATATATAATTTATTTGTTTAAGATTTGTAAAAATCATTTGTCAAACGATATATAGTACAAGATTAAGCTAACGTTAGTTATTTTATTATTATTATTTATATATATTTTTAATATTTTTAAAAAATAAAAAATTACGATATTATTAAAAAATAATTTTTAATTATTAAATAAAAAAATTCAAAAATAAAATAAAAAATTACAATGATAAATTTAAGCGGTTAGAAGAGGGGTAGAAGTGCATTTTTGAAAGAAAATACATGGGACCGAACTTGCCATGCACCTGCTCCATTACCGTCAAAGAAAAGCTGGCCCAGTAATTATGACGAAGAAAAAAAAAGTCAAGCAAGACAAAAAGTAACGATACCTAAGACTCATCTTGATAGCCGGGACGACAAGATCACGCTCGGCAGAGGCAGCCCCAAGCTTGGTTGTGACGAAGAGCTCGTCCCTGGACTTCACGAGGCCGAGCCTCAGAGCTTCGGCAATTGCTTCGCCCAGAGGCTGCTCCGACCCATAAACAAAGGCGGTGTCAAAGTGTCGGTACCCTGCTTTTATTGCCTCTATCATTGCGGCTTTTGCCGTTTCTGGATCGGCCGGCGGATACGATGAGGTTCCCATGCCCACAACCGGCATCCTAAGCTCATTCTTGGAGCTCAGAGTTACCTCAGGACACGTTGTCATTTCCTCCGATCCTGACTCCCAGATCCCAAACTACTCTCAAGTTGGTCGATCTCTTGCGATCCACTTCCTCTTTTCTCAATTTATATATTTCGAGATAGACAAATAATAGGGCATTACTGTTAGTTTTTCAACTTAGAAAAGATTAAAATATTTGATGTAAAGTAAAAAATAATGTGAATTATTGTCATTTTTTAATGTATCGGTTCGGTTATCTAAATTTAAAGGAAAATATATCATTGTAACTTGAACTAATGTATGTCTCTTGGAGATATGAGCCTTAACCACTTTCTAGCCAAATAAAGAGTTGTGTCCTTTGGTGAATTAAAAACACTTTTAATGTATTCTTTAATATTTGAGAAGTTGTGTGTTCCTTCATTTTAGTTGTATCTTTTCACAAGTACTATTTTATTTATGTGATGTGACTTTTCACAAGTACCATTTCATTTAAATAAGTTGTGATTTTTCACAATTATCATTTCATTCTAATTGTGACCTTTCACAAGTGCCATTTCATTCTCTATAAATAGGGAACCCCACCCACAAATTATTAACTCTATTTTCTCTACAAAATTTAGAGAAACACTTCCTCCTTCCTTTTATCTTTCTTTCTTTGAGCTTTGATTATTTTATATCGGGTTTGAGGATCTCCTTTTGTGTGTACCGACGAGGAGATTAACGGGAACCGACGTTATTGTATCTTGGAAGTAGACTGTCAAGAAACCTAGTGCTTGTTTAAAATTAGAGGCGGCAGAATCTACTCTAAGGAAAGCGTCTATCACAACGTGCCTCAATATCGGGTTCTCTATTTCTAATTTGTTCTTGTTATTTTACATATTCTCTAGTTTGCAAAGCATTTTAGCATTTTTTCCAACAATCTTAGAATAAATTTTCTTTGTTAAACTAGAGGTGTGTTCTAATTGATTGGTTGTCATCACGACTTCAAACAAACCTATTGCACCCGATAAATTTGGAGGAGTCAATTTTAAGCGTTGGCAAGAAAAGATGAAAATCTTTCTTACAATGCTTGGATTATATTTTATTATTGAAAATGATCCTCCTTCTGATGATTTGCATGAGCTCGCACGTACTATTGAATTGCAAACATATCCAGAAAAAAGATAATTTGTGTAGATGTAGGATTTTAAATCATTTAAGTGATATACTTTTTTATGTTTATCTATACATTAAATCTGCCAAAGATATTTGGAATGCTCTTGATAAGAAATATGGTGTACAAGATGCCGGAATAGATAAGTACACCGCAAGCCAATTTCTTGGTTTTAAGATGGATGATTCCAAATCTGTGGTAGAGCAAGCCCATGAGTTAACTATCATTTACCATGAATTGGGCCAACGGGAAATGGGTATTACCGAGCGTCTCGAAGTTGCTTGTACAATAGACAAGTTATCTCATTCATGGAAGAATTTTAGCCTATCTCTTAAACATAAGAATGAAGATATGACCATGGAAACTTTGATCTTTGCCATTAGGATCCAAAAACAACATTTAGAAAATGATCCTATCCCACCATTGGTTTCTGATTATCAATTTAAAACAAATATTGTAGAATGTTATAAAACACAAAAGAACCCATTACATCATAAATCCAAATTCAATAAGGGTAAATCTAATTATGGGAATAATTTGAAATCAAAGTCCTATATTAACAAAAATGATAAGAGACCCATTTTTTTTAAATGTAATAAACTGGGTCACTTGGTTAAAAATTGTTGCTATAAGAAAAGGAAATATCAAGGAAATGAACAACCAAGATTACCTAACCCATAGACTCATATGGTGCTTTCCGAGACCGACTCCGTTGGAACCGATGAACGGTATATAACCATAAGTCCTCAAGTTTATCTGGCTTGTAGTGCTACTGATTGGATAGTAGATACAGGAGCCAATCTACATGTCACTTCTAACTGCAATATTTTTTCAACATATCAGGATACAAGTGGCATGAAAGTGACGATAGGTAACTCCACCTTTACACAAGTATTTAGAGTAGGAAAAATTGAACTCAAATTAACGTCTGAAAATACTCTTCCTTTAAAAGAAGTATTTTACGTACTAGAGGCGAGGAGAAACCTAATTAGTGGATCTTTACTTAGTGGGGTAGGCTACACATTATTGTTTCAATCCAATAAAGTTATTGTAATTAAATATGGGTCATTTGTGGGGAAAGGTTATGTGAGTGGTGGTTTATTTGTGATAAATATTCAAAACAATGTAGTAGACAAATTTGACTTTAGTAATAAATTTGTGTTTTCTACATGTTCCTCTTTAATATGGCATGCTAGATTAGGCCATGTTAATTATCATAATGTTAAAAGAATGATGAATTTAGAGATTAATCCTAAAGTTCCTGTTGATTTGGATGAAAAATGTTTAATCTGTGTTCAATTAAAACAGCCTAGAAAGCCATTTAAATTTGTTATAAGAAATTCATCGCTACTTGAATTAATTCATAGTGATGGTTGTTATTTAAATGGTGTCTCTTCTAAAGGTGGTAATAAATACTTCATTATTTTTATAGATGATATGTCCAAATTTTGTTATGTTTACTTGATGAAAACAAAAGATGAATCATTTAGTAAATTTGTCGTCTATAAAACTGAAGTTGAAAACCAATTGAAGAAAAAGATTAAAATTATCAGGTCTAATAGAGGAGGTGAATACACCTCTAATCAATTGGTGCAATACTGTGAGGAGAATGGAATTATACATGAGGTAACCGCTCCATATTCTCCTCAATCCAATGGTGTTTCTGAAAGAAAAAATAGAACCTTGGTAGATATGGTCAAATGCATGCTCTCTAGTTCTGGCCTACCTGAGCAATTGTGGAGGGAAGCAATACTTGCATATTATTTTATCTTGAATAGAGTACTATTTAAGGGATCTGACAAGACACCATATGAACTCTGGAATGGTAGAGTACCCAATATTAATTTTTTTAGAGTTTGGAGTTGTCTTGCAAAGGTTAATATTCCAAAAATTAAGAAAAGAAAATTAGGTCTCAACACAGTAGATGCAATATTCATTGGGTATGTTAGACATAGTTCTACCTATAGGTTTTTTATTATCAAATCAGAAGTCCAAGGTATTGATCTCAACACCATCATGGAGCCCAACACCATCATGGAGTCTAGGGATGCAACATTTTTTTAAGATCTATTTTCTTTCAAAAATAAGTTAGAAAGACCTTTATCTACAATAAGTTTTCCTTCCACTAATAGTCAACCTACCATTATATCTAATCATGAGAGTGCATCTGAATTAGAAAATGAACTTGGTAGAGGAAAACGAGTTAGAAAGAAAAAGAATTTTGGACATGATTTTTATATTTATTCTATGGAGGAAGACCCATTGATGTTCAAGGATGCCATGCTTTCCATTGATTCTACTTTCTGGAAAGAAGCAGTAGATAATGAGATGGAATCTCTTAAGACTAATGGCATTTAGAACTTATGTGATCTTCCTCCTGGATGTAAAACCATTGGATGTAAATGGATTTTTAAAAAGAAATTGAGACCTGATAGTACTATTGATAAATTTAAAGTTAGGCTGGTTGCAAAAGGTTTTACACAAAAAGAGGGTATCGATTATTTTGATATATATTCTCCTGTTACTAGAATAACCACAATTCGTATTTTAATTGCTCTAGCAGCGATCCATAAACTTGAGGTCCACCAAATGGACGTAAAGATTGTATTTCTTAATAGCGATCTAGAAGAAGAGATATACATAGATCAACCAGAGGGGTTTGTGGTTCTAGGACAAGAAAGGAAAGTTTGTAAACTTATTAAGATTATGTTTGGAAAACATGTTTCACTCAAAATTTTCATCTTTATCTCATCTCATCTTTACACTTTTTAAATCCCCATACAAAATATAATAAATAATTCAACTTTTTCAAATCCCAATATAACTTTTTCAAATTCTAATTCAATTTTTTCAAATCTTAAAACTAAAAAATAATATTTTAAACTTTAAAATAAAACACAAAATTCTCATCTCATCCCCCAAACATATCCTAAATCTCTCTATGATTTAAAGCAAGCTCTTAAACAATGGCACCAAAAGTTTGATGAAATAATTTTATCTTATGATTTTAAGATAAATGAACATGATAAGTGTTTGTACACTAAAATTGTTGATGGTGCATGCGTAATATTATGTCTTTACATTGATGATATTCTCATCTTTGGTACCAATATAAATATTGTTCTTGATGTTAAAAATTTTTTATCTAAAAATTTTGACATGAAAGACATGGGAGAGGCATAGGTAATTCTTGGTATTAAATTAATGAGATCTCGCGATGGTATTAGTATAAATCAATCTCATTATATTGAAAAGATTCTTAAAAAGTTTGAGAGATTCGAATGCAAACCTGTTAATACTCCTTTTGATCCTTGTTTGCATTTAAGTAAGAATCTTGGAGATCTTGTGTCACAACTAAGATATTCTTAGATTATTGGTATGTTACTGTATATTGCTAATTCTACTAGACCTGATATTTCATATGCTGTGAGTAGACTTAACAGATATACTAGTAGGCCTTCTTAAATATTTGAAAGGAACCATGACATATGGTATCTATTATTCTGGGTATCTCACTGTATTACAAGCATATAGTAATACTAGTTTGATAACTGATACAGTAGATCGTAAGGGAACGAGTGAATATATTTTCACTCTCAGTGGAGCTGTTGTGGCTTGAAGATCTTCCAAGCAAACTGTGATTTCACGATCTACTATGGAAGCTGAATTAATAGCCTTGGATATTACCGGACATGAGGTAGAGTGGCTTAGGAATCTATTATCATAAATTCCACTAGTTAGAAAACCAATGCTAGCTATTTCTGTTCTTTATAACAATCAGGCTGTGATAAGTGTTTGTAATAATAAACACTTTAATCATAAGAGGAGACATTTGAGTATCAGGCATTCTCCGATAAGATACCTGATAAAGAATGGATACCTGATTTTGGAATATGTAAAGTCAAAAGATAACCTAGTGGATCCTTTGATGAAAGGATTGGCAAATCGAAGGTTATACGTACATCAAGGGGGATGGGACTGAAGCTCATTAATTAGGTCACTGATAGCGGCAACCCAACCTTCATGACTGGAGATTCCAAGAAGAATGTTCAATGGGAAGAACAAATTATTTGAGTGACTGGATAGCACTATTAAAATATTATAATAGGTCCATCCCTAGGGTGTGAGTGCTATTAATGCAATGGTAAAAGAAAAGCGAAATTCTTTGAATGAGTCCAATACTAAGGCGAGGTATTGAATTGCAGGTACCCTTGGAGGACTCACCTATGTGAGTGTGACTGTGACTGTGGGGCCGTAGTCTATGGTAATTGGGCTATTCCCTAGAGTGCTCATGAATCCAAGATACGGTGTACGACCTTTATGCACTACCTTGAAAGGAACCTGATATATGCCGTACTATGTGTGTGGTGTGGAGAAGCCTGAGTTAAAAGATTTTGGTTCAAGACTTGGTTCACCATGAATCTTTCAGATGGAAACACGCTAATACTATATAGACGTTCAAAGCCGCAAACTACCTTTATTGATGCATAGTACTTACTCCAAAGAAAACCTTATTCTATTCTGTCCTTCAAAATATTTTAATCAGATGGGGGCTTGTTGGTTTTTCAACTTAGAAATGATTAAAATATTTGATGTAAAGTAAAAAATAATATAAACCATTGCCATTGTTCAATGTATCGATTCGCTTATTTAGATTTAAATGAAAAGGTATCATTGTAACTTGAACCAATGTATGCCTCTTGGAGATATGAGCCTTAACCGCTTTCCAACCAAACAAAGGGTTGTGTCCTTTGGTGAATTAGAAACCTTTTCAATGTATTCTTTAATATTTGAGAAGTTGTGACTTCTCAAATGTGTTCCTTCATTTTAGTTGTGTCTTTTCACAAGTATCATTTCATTTATGTGATGTGATTTTTCACAAGTACCATTTCATTTAAATAAGTTGTGACTTTTCACAAGTGTCATTTCATTCTAGTTGTGACCTTTCACAAGTGCCATTTCATTCTCTATAAATAGGGAACCCCACCCACAAATTCATTAAATCCATTTTCTCTACAAAATTTAGAAAAACATTTCTTTATTCTTTTTGTCTTTCTTTCTTTGGACTTTGGCTATTTTATATCGGGTTCGATAATCTCCTTTTGTGTGCACCGACGAGGAGATTAACGGGAACCGACGTTGTTGTATTTTGGAAGTAGACTATCGAAGCCTAGTGCATGTTTGAAATTGGAGGCGGCAGAATCTACTCTAAGGAAAGCGTCTATCACAACGTACCTCAACATCGGGTTCTCTCTTTCTAATTTGTTCTTGTTATTTTACATATTCTCTAGTTTACAAAACATTTCAGAATATTTCCCAACAATTACTACATGAATATGGTATTTTAATTTATGTTGTTGATATGGACGACTTTGTGTTCTAAACTCCACACCACACAACTCAAGCGTTTTCACTTGACCGAAATGAAGACAACGACTAGATATTGAGAGCATTTCCATTGGGTCCATAAAATTCTCTATTATTTAATTAAAAAGTACATTTCTTAAGTTTTTTTTTCTAAATTTTACTCATCTCTCAAAAACTTTCTATATCCCATTCTCCATCTCTATCTTCATTCTATTAAATAATATTTCTCTATTATTATTTTTCTCTCACTTCTATTTACAATCTTAACTACTCATTTTTTTGTCTTATTATCTTTTTATCAAATATCATATTTTACTAAATACTTATATGATTTTTATTATCGAATACAATATTATTTTTCAAACCAAAATCAGTGTAATAAAAATAGTAATTTTTTATAATATGTACATTTTCTAATGGTAACGTTTTGAACTCCTACCTCCAGTGGTAATATTTTTTTTTTTTTATCTTTTCTCCAACGATAACTTTTTTTGTCTTTTCTCAAATGATAACATTTTTTGTCCTATATGTAATGGTAATTTTTTTCTCTCTGCTTGCATTCACATTCTCACAAAGTCAAGTCTCATTTGATTTAAAGAATCGAAATTCAACAGTCTCTCATGAAATTCAACGCAGATCATCAAAAACAAAAATCCACAATCCCAAGCCTAAATGAATGGATCGATCAAGAATATCGGTTGGACAACAATGAGAGAAATAGAATTAAATTCAAAAAAATTCGTGTGAAATTGCTCATCAGTGTCTTGGCAGCCAAACAGTCAACACAACCATTGAGGAACATAGCCAAACACCCAACGCAGATCATCCTAAAAAATCCACAATCCCAAGCCTAAATTCAAGGGCAATCAAGAAAACGGTTGGACAACAATGATTCTATACAGAATAATTTAAAAAAAAAAAAAACATCTCCAAAACATCATCACTTTCTTGGCAGCCAAACACAAAAACACAGTCAACCAAAATACAGACAAATCAATGGCAACTCAAGGTCAAAATGAGAAGCGGTATCCACAAACAAAACCCAAAATGAGAATGACTAAACGAGAGTGACCAAAAAAAAAAAAAGAACCAATCTTCAAGCATCTCAACTTTCTCGATAGCCAAACAACGAAGAGATCACCGATGCAGAGGGAGAGTTATAGGCTCTTCATTGCATACTTACTTTGATCATAGCGTCGGGAGAAAGAAAAAGGGGAAAAGAGAAACATAGAAGGAGAGAGGTATGACAAAGACATGTTTTTTGAAAATGAGGGAGAGGTGTTGTGAAATCAAAGTTACAAAATTGTGAAGAAACCGAAATCAAACTTACAAAATTTGCCGAAAGAGGGGCTACAATCGTTGGTGTTTTGAGGGAGGGGTCAACGCCGAGAGAGAAGAAGAAGCAGGACGGAAGGCTTCGAGTTTGCGATGGGGATGTACAGTCGTTTCCCATATATGGGGAATGACTGTACACACAATAAATTCAAACCGCAAAATGGGGATTGGGATGAGAGGGATTTTTCTCCAAAATCCTAATTTTTTCCCCAAATTATAGAGATAAAGCTAATATGAAAAATCTAATGGGAATGCTCTGACACAATATTCTACTAGCATCACTGTCCAATCGAGACCGCAAACCAAATTTTACGGTATAATCGAGACTTGTGAATAGCGTCCTGACTAATCTCGAGAGTGCACACCCTCGGCAAGTAATCTCATTTCTTGCAACTTGATTACAAAAATGTGCGGGTGAATTGTATAAATATTGTGATTCTTTTTATATTTTTAGACTGATAAAAATATAATATCCTTTATTCAACAACGGACAATTCTTTTATCTAGGTAGATCCACAGAAAAATACATCCATTTTCTTCTTTTCCACCAAAACAAGAAAGTACAAAAACATTACCAAAAGTTTATATGAATATATGGAATTACCTGGGAAGGGAACCCATGATAATTATTAATTACTTCTAGGTGGATCCTTCTATCCTAACACTCCCATGTCCTTCAATTATTAGTTGATGAGTAGTTCTATCATATCTCGGCATCAAGCTCCAGTATGAGGTCGTGGGGTCCCAAAATAGAGGCAAAAGTTACTCCCTTGTGCTGAGGAAGCTGGTTGATTTTATTTGAATCCTCCTCAGTCAAGCACCAATCAAAGATCTGCAGGTTCTCCCTCATCCTTTCCTTGTTGAAGCTCTTTGCAACAATACTCACCCCCTGCTCATATACCCATCTCAAAGATATCTGCAAGCCAATATAACAAATCATTAATGAAGACTGCTTGGCAAGAACAGTAGTGGGGTTCTGAAAAATTGTGATGAGACATTTCTCTTACCTTTGTAACGTCTTTTCCAGCTCGTAAGTAAAAATAATTGACAACTCCAAAACTTTTTTTTTTGGAAAAAATAAACAAATAGACAAGATTTTCCTCATATATCTAGTAAACCCTTCAAGTAATTTGATCGAAAAAAATTAGAAAAAAAAAAGAAAGAAATCGTTTTGCTTGGTGAAAAATCTTGTGTTCTCTCTCTCTAAAAAGGACTCATAGAAGGGGGAAAAAAAAAGGGTACCTGGGCAGTAGTTTTGCCTCTAGCCTTAGCAATGTCTCCCAGGACATCAGAGTCTATAATCCTATTGTCTCCCCACTTCGTCCCATTTGCACCCAATGGAGTGTAAGCGGTAATATGTATATCATTGGCTTGGCAAAACTCTCTCAATTTCTTCTGATGCCAAAGTGGGTTCATCTCCACCTGAAGAAGACATGCGAGTTTGGAATTACTATCATTAGGAATCAAAATCTGAAAGTTGGACAGATTTTGTACAAGTTAATTAATATTATTACTTGATTCACAGCCGGAGGGATTTTAGCGACAGAAAGCAGCTCCTCAAGCTTCTTACAAGAGAAATTGCTGACACCGATGGCCCTTGTGAGGCCCAGATTCTGACATTCCTCCATGCCTTCCCAAACTGACTTGATATCTAAGGGAAATACGTGTTCTTTAACAACGGGCATCTTACGCGCCTCTTGACTCACTCTCAACGGCCAATGAATTAGGTACATATCAATGTAGTCCAATTTCAGATTCCTGTATGGTTTATAAAGGATTCATTATATATTGAGAAGGCCGATGCTCAACTTTCACGTACGGAAAAAATATTACTCTATATATAAGACACAACTGAAACCGGGTTGATTTTATTTTATTTTTTTTAAATCCACTGACAGACACAACTGAATCAGTTTTTGAGATTTTTTCAGGATGAACTGAATAATGAAAAAAAAAAATTAGGTTCTTCAAGAATTAAGATGATACATAACCATCAAAGAGAGCAAAACCTGAATTATTGAATGAGAAAATTCATTACGCTTTGGGATGAATATAAAAACAAAAAAAAAAGAAAAAAAGAAAAATGGGGAAGACTTTATTAGTATAGTAGCCAAGGAGATGTTTGTTGAGGAAATAATTTCTTGGAACTTTTATAGAAAATCTTTAAAACATAGAATTTTTTACTGGTTTTGGAAAAATTATCAAAATATATTTTGGAGTCAGAGAGAAATTTTTAGAGAGTGCTTTTATTAGAGTTTGGAAAAGACGCTGGGGCCTTTTTGAAATATGTGTGGGAGTGATGTGTCTTTTCAAGTTTGTTAAATTTTTTTTAATCTTTATTTTTATTACAAAAATTAAAGAAATATATTTGATTTCTGAGGTTCTATTAAAGTAAAATAAAATTATAAAATAACGTAGACTAGTGATAAGTTTATTATTTTACAAAATTGAAAATGACATCAAATTATGAGTAATTTTAGATATAAATTTAAAATAGACAAATTTTATATAATTCTTTTTTGTAAAAAAATAGGTCTCATTAGTAAAAACTAATATTTTTACATTTTTTTAAAGTATAATTTATTTTTTTACAAAAATTTATGCATAATTTATTTCTTTAAGATTTATAAAAATCATTTGTCAAGTAAAGCTTATGCGTATCATTTGAGAGTTTTAAGGTAATATTTAGATTTTAAGAGTATCTCAAAACATTTGTAAATACGAGTAAGATAGTGTGAAGTGGCTGTACAGTTACCGCTCGCAGTTCTCAGGAAGACCGTTAGTTATATTTATTTTTATAAATATTTTTTAACGGAGTTGCTACCGTCGCAAAGGGATTCCCCGTGTAATTATGTGACGAAGAGAAAAAAGTCAAGCAAGACAAAAAGTAACGATACCTAAGACTCATCTTGATAGCCGGGACGACAAGATCACGCTCGGCAGAGGCAGCCCAAAGCTTGGTGGTGATGAAGAACTCGTCCCTGGACTTCACGAGGCCGAGCCTCAGAGCTTCGGCAATTGCTTCGCCCAGAGGCTGCTCCGACCCATAAGCAAAGGCGGTGTCAAAGTGTCGGTACCCTGCTTTTATTGCCTCTATGATTGCGGCCTTTGCCGTTTCTGGATCGGCCGGCGGATACGATGAGGTTCCCATGCCCACAACCGGCATCCTAAGCTCATTCTTGGAGCTCAGAGTTACCTCAGGACACGTTGTCATAATTTCCTCCGAACTTGACTCCAAGATCCCAAACTACTCTTTGAGTTGATCGATCTCTATGCGAACCACTTCCTCTTATCTCAATTTATATATTTCGAGATAGACAAATAATAGGGCATTACTACATGAATATGCTATTTTAATCAATGTTGTTGAAATGGACGACTTTGTGTTCCAAACTCCACGAGTCCACACCTCACAACTCAGCGTTTTCACTTGACCGAAATGAAGACAACGACTAGATACTGACACAATATTTTACTAGCTTCACCGTCCAATCGAGACAGCAAACCAAGTTTTACGGTATAATCGAGACTTGTGAAAAAATTATTACAGTTACGAATAAATTTCACAATCATATCATTTCATATTATTATTTTATAAAATACTATCATATATTATTAAACTTATGCTCATCATTTGAGAGTTTTAGGTTCTATTTAGATTTTAAGAGTATCTTAAATCATCTGTTAAATAAAAGAATTTGTAAATAATAATAAATAATTTCTAAATAGTATTGAATTTAAAGATAATAGTAAAATAATTTAAAAAGAATTAATCTTTGCATCAGCTTACACACCACACACCATAATTTTTTTTTATTTTTTTATTTGTTTTTCTTATTAAATGTGTATTATATGGATGATGAATAAAAAAATATAAATATTTCAATAAGACTAAAATAAAAAAAAATTAAAAAAAAAAAAACAATTTGGTGTGTGGTGTATAGACTGATGCAAAGAAATGCTCATTTAAAAATATCTGAAAATAATTATATTTTCAAACCGACGGAGTTAAAAGAATGTGTTGGATTGTAATATATTTATTAGAGATTTAATATGTTACATGTGTTTCAGGAACCGAGATCTTTTTGTATTCATATATATACATCTGAATATTGAGATAAAAACAGTTGAAGCATTAAATTAAATAATGCGACAATAGATTAGAAAATGATTGTTTTGAATTGAATACCAACGTGCCCTCTAGATGGCTGGCTACAAAATGTTGACTAATCGTTAGCGTTACGATGTTGACCATTGACAGAAGGTTCGATAGAGAAGACAGGATTTTAACCAGTTTGAAAAAAGAATTCATACAACGGCCACCCGCGTCTGTGTATATTTTAGATTTTTTTTATTACTATTTTTAAGCCGTTCATCTAGATTCCGACTTGAAAAATTCGAATATATCTTAACAGGAACTCAAATTTTAAAATTCATACCGGAACCGACTGAATTGACTGGATTTTTTAAACCTGAAAATCCGGGGTTTTAAACCCCGATATTAGGTTTTTCTGTGTCACTTTATTATGTATTTTTTAATTCTATGTTGATGTGACAAATTGATTGTGCATCTTTTTATTTTAAAAAAGGACAACGAAATATGTCCTGATTAAAGTTTCCGACGATAGGTGGCGGTAGTTTTATTTTTTTTACTTATGATTAAAGAAATATTTTTAAATAAGAAAATGCATTTTTCACATAAGGTGGTGGCCACCGATTAAATTTTTTTATTTTTAATTTTTTAACTTAATTGTTAAGTAAGGATTTTAAAATGAATTTTTGATTTTGATTTTACAAATATTTAATAAATATAAAAAAAATAATTGAATAAAAACCAAAAAAAAGACAAATTTTCATTTGGTGGCTGTTTGGTGGGCCCCTTATGGGGAAGTAACACCCTTTTTAATAATATTGTGATTTTTTTAAAATATTAAAGACAATTAAAAAAATATATGAAAAAAATACACTAATCGGGAGAAGGTAGCTGTATTGCTACCCTTTAAAAAACTAATTAATATCAATACGACACGTCTTTCTATAATTGCCTATGAACCACGTCAAAATTTCTCGTCACTTTACCAACAAAAATTAAACTTAAGGATCATTTTGATACGTGGACTTGAACAAAATGATCGCTTTGAAACTTCTTGAACCCCTAGAATTTGTAACATCTCATAGCATAAAAATTCATAATTAAGAACTTAGAGATAATTAATTAGACTCAAAACATGTTGAAGTTTTAACACTATGATGATAACGAATTTGAAAATGAAAACAGAGTAAGGATGTAAAGCCTCACACTTGAACACCGGATTATTTTGGGAATACCTTACTATTATTTATTATTTTAATATTACTTTTTTATATATTTTTTACTATTATTTAATATTCTATAATTACTTTTTCATTACTTTTTTACTATTATTCACAGAATATCTAAGAATACCTCACTACTCAAATACAACCGAAGTCTCCCCTTTTGAATTCAGAGTTTCCCATCTAATCATCATATCTTATCCAATCATTATCATTTTTTTAATTTCATTCACAAAATATAATAAAAAATAAAAATTTTTAAATCTTAAAATAATAATAATATTTAAAAAGAATATTCTAATAATATTTTATTTAACTTTTAACTTTTATCTCAACTTATCTCATCTTAATTCACCATTCAAACCTTTTCTTAGGTTCTGTTTGGATACATAAACAGTTTTATCTCATTATTACAATTTTCTCAAATTTTCATACAAAATATAATAACAATTCAACTTTTACCTAAAACTATCTCATCTCATTTCACCATTCAAACGAGATCTTAACCTAGTTTGGGTACTGAGGTAACTTCATTACTATTCATTATTTTCTTATTACTTTTCACCTATTTTTTATTAGTATTTAATATTTTATCATTATTTTTTTATTACTATTCATAAAATAGTTCAGAATATCTTACTATCCAAATACAACATAATGTTGGCCCTCATGCATGACTCAAAGAAAATGATAGACTTACAATTATATAATAACTTGTTTACAACTATGTAATAATAATATTATTTTAACTTTTATTTTGACTTTTACTTTTAATTTGATGGATTTAATTTAATAAAAATATTCTTATATTTAGAATATTGATACACAATATATTTTTACAATACATTTTACATGAATGCTGTAAGATAAAAGTATTTTTGTAAAGTAATATTACTTTTATAAAGTATTTTATAAAATTACATTTCATAAAAGTCTATCACTATTTATTACTCAAATTGAGCCTTTACGACATGAGCATTACTATGTATCATCTTACACACCACACACTAATGTATTTTTTATTTTTTTTATTTTTTTTAATTTTACTCTTCTTGAAATATTTATATTTTTTTATTCATTATCTATATAATATATATTTAATAAAAAAAATAAAAAAAATAAAAAATATTATGATATATGGTGTATAAGATGATGTAAAGTTTAATTCTTACGACATTAGTCGTAGACATCCAAATCTGTACTTATTTCGTTTTGGCGTTTGCAGTCAAATGGGTTGAATGCTGCAAACCACGTAAGGATGGTGTCTGTCCAAAGACTCCAAGCGTTACACCCCTCCCAAACGTTCCCAAACGTTCCCAAACGTTGTCAAGTCTTGAATGACCATTGCGTGCCGTATCGGACAAATTGGCATGGCATTCTACGGAGGACAAACACCTATGTTCAGACATTAATAGCGTTTGTCCAAACGTTGACCCTTTCAAGTGATGATTGCTGCCGCACTCAGCTTCGATGTAAGGAGTACCGTGTTTTGCAGCGTTACAGGACATGGACACATGGATGCCCCCGTTTTTTGTCTAGCTGTAGGCCATAATTTTGTTTATAAATCTTGCATGGCCGTCAACCATTTTGCATCACAAAATAACCTGGTTTTACGGCCTAAAGATAAGATAGTTATGTGTATTTAAATCGGCTCAAATCTTTCTTTTATCTCCGTATATTGGATTAATTTTCATAATGTTTGAAACTTGATTGATATGTAATTTTTTTACTTTTAGCTAATCACTCAAAATTTAAGGTCTACATTAGATTAGTCATCACTCTCTCTATAATTAAAAAAAAAAATTATTATTTTTTATTATTTATATTTCTTTAATTATTTTTTTATTTTTTAAATATTTTTTATTTTTATTTTCATAATCTATAATAACCTCTAATAATCATATTTATTTTCATCAATTGAATCCAACAATCTATAAAATTAGCATCTCTATTTGACAGTTTTTGTAGATGTTAACAAAATAAATTATTATGCACATATACATACAATCCCATATGCAGTCAACTAGAGAAACATATCCATCCAATCTGTAGGCAGTCATGTGTAGGCAGCAGACAGATGTGTGCATAACTTGGATGTATAAGAATATGAAAAAAAGCATTAAGAAGTCCATTAAAGCATTAAGAAAAGGGCATCAAGCTATACATCCAAGTTAACAGCAACATCTTCCTCTCTATAAGCAACAACAAAAGTAGCCCAAAATCTGAAAAAAACCACAAAATAGCATCCAATAACATACTACCTTAAACATATTCTATAACAGTAATGACATTGAAGCTGTAATGACATTGAAGCTGTAAAAACATAATAATAACAAAGGGTGCAAAGTTAGAAGTGTTCTTAAGCCAATAAAAATTGTGAGAAGTGCAATGGAAATACAGTAATGAGCTGCAATGTGATAGCAGTGAGCTGCAACAAAGAATTTGCACATATAAATGTCATTGAGAATCTTACATAATTCACATCTCTTATTAAATATATGGCATGGGCATGGTAGATGTTCTGGCTTGAAATACCACTCGATGCTCTTGATGCCAATATATTAGATTTAACAGTAGAGTTAATCTTTTGGCAAGTACATCTATTATTCCCCAAATAGCAGCCCTCCAATGAGTGAGTGACGAGTAAGCTTCCCAACTTAGCTCCCATGTGACTGCACATCAGGAGATCACGCACATCCCCTCTCCCCTTTCTCGCACAAAAATAACAAAGACCAAAGGTTGAACGAGCAACTAACCAGTTGTACAACACTATTTCTATTAGTTTCTTCACCATTAGAGATTACATCAACAGTGGCCGCCTTTGAGATCATATATATAGATCGAACACTAATTTATATGATTTTGCTGAATGTTACTCAGTTTTCGGCATTGGGTTTGCAGGACATATTTTTTTTTTCCTGTTTCGTGATCTAGGATATCTTTTATTTTTTTTGGAGAGTACTTTCTTATATATTTATCACTGATTTGGACATAGAATTTTCTTGTGTTGGGATATTCTTTGTGTTTTTATTTTGGTTCAGTGAGCGTTCTGGGGAAGGGACCTAGGAAGTCAAAAAAGAAAAAAAGAAAAAAAATCTAGGTTTCATTTCTGTGATTGCTGAATGGTTTAGAGATATGGGATTTGCTTCGCTTGCAAACAATGTTAGTGTGAAGGCATTTAGCACCGTTTTCTTGTGCTTTTTTCTCTTAATATTTTAAAAAATGCGAAGAGAAAAAATAAAGATACGTGTGCGACGGAGACGATGTTCAACAGCAAAATTACTAGGGGCTTAAGGAGCCAGTGATGTGCGGCGGTGGGCGACGACGACAAGATCTGATTTCTTTGGTGACCGAGGTTGAGTTTTGTAGAAATTTCTTTAGGTTAGTGCTACAATGGCGAAATTCGATTGGGGCTGAATGCATGGTTGAGTTTTGCAGAAAGAGATTCTATTCTATCCAGTGTCATAAGCCTCTTCTACTTTGTGTGAAATTGCTAACGTGGCAAAGTTCTAGTGTGTTGTGAAATGTTATGCAAAACACACACATCAACGATGACAAATAAAGTAAAAACATCACAATCAAGCACATGACGCACAATATATGTGGTTCGGCAAATTGCCTACGTCTACAGAGCTGCAGAAATCTTATTAGCCAGAGGAGATTACAATCACTCAATCTCAACTCACACTTTCTAAGGCTTTTTGCTCTCTCACACAATATGCACTCACTAGACAATTGTTCTCACTTACAATATGCTTGAGGTTGTACAAGACATGTCAAAATATGTCATATATATAGCACACGGAGTGGAAACCCTAATCCTGGCAAAACTGCGTACTTCGCTAGAGCGGCATGTCGAGCGTGCCTCGAGCGAACAACCAAATGAACATTGGCTCGAGCAGAGTGTCAAGCAAGGGTTGAGCGAACACTAGGGTTTGCGTCTCGCTCGAGCGAAGTGTTGAGTGGGACTCGAGCGTACCTCTTTGTCTTCCATCCTTTCGAGTGCTCTATTGAGCAGTGTCGAGCGGAACTCTCTAACTTGCCTTCGCTCGAGCGGCTAGAGACTCCGCTAGAGCTAATAGTCGAGTTAACTTTTAGCAAACACATTTTTCAGCTCTAAAACCAGTCTCCACATATACCCCAACAATCTCTCATTTGGAGACTAGGTCTCCACATGCTAGCCACTGTTTCCAGCTAAGCCCTATCATCTCTGCAGCTCACAGCTCCCGTCTTTAAGCCAGAAGACGCATTGAAGTCAAGCCCGACTTTAGTCTCCCACGTACATCGCCCTTAGTCAGCACATCCACAGGGCAACTCACAACTTCCACTGCACCAGGAGTATTCGGTCTCAAACCGATCTTGGCAATCTTAGCCAACTTTCCCAGGCTTTCATGAGGAACGACAAAAGCCGACTCACTTTGGCTTCCTCACATGTTTCGTACGATCAAGTCTGCCTTTTTGCACTCTTGTATTTTCCTGCACATCACTGAACCCTGATGTTAAATACAAAGAGTTAGATCTCTTACCATGCTCAAAGACCAGCACACCCTTAGTGATCTTCCAAGCTCCTCCAGAGAACGCTACTGCAAAACCGTTGTCATCAAGTTGTCCCACAGATATCAGGTTTTTTTTTTTCCAGATTTGGAACATGTCTAACTTGCTGTAAAGTCTACACACTCTTGTTTGAAAGTGTGATGTGCACATCACCCACTCCCACTACATCTAGTGTCTCTCCATCTGCCGCATACATCTTCCCAAAATCACCAGCAACATAATTCTGCATGATTTCTTGATGTGAGGTGCTATAGAACGAAGACCTTGAATCCAAAATCCAATCATCAATCAGACTATGCACTGTAAGGAGCAAGACATCATGAATTTCATTTGCCATTACATTCATAGCATCATCATCAGAACTTCCTTGATTCTTGCAGTTTCTCCTGATGTGGCCCGACTTGCCACAACTCCAGCATGTGATTTGCTGCCCAGATCTCATCTTACTCTTGAAGCTAGACCTGCCATGTTCTCTGCTCCTATTGTCAACAATCAGGGCAGATCTTGAACTTGAGGACTCATTTGAGTCCTTCCTACGTACTTCTTCAACAAGCACCATGTCATGTATGTCATCGTAGTTCAGTTTTGCCTTGCCGGCTGAACTACTCATAGTCATCCTCATGGCCTCCCAACTATTTGGCAACAATGCCAACAGAATCAACACTCTAATCTCATCATTAAACTCAATCTCTACATAAGACAATTGATTTGTGATTTTATTGAATTCATTCAAGTGTTGGGCTACAGACATACCTTCCAACATCTTCAGATTGAACAATTTCTTCATCAAGTGCACCTTACTGTTTGCAAACTGCTTTTCATACATACCTGACAAAGTCGCCATGAGATCCACCATGGTTCTCTCCTTACTAACATTGTGTGCCACTGTTCTAGACAAGGTAAGTCGAACAAGCCCTAGAACCTGTCAATCTAATTTGGTCCACTCAGTATCAGCCATGCTCTCCGACTTCTTTCCCAACAGTGGAAGGTGGAGCCTCTTCTCATAGAGATAATCCTCAATTTGCATCTTCCAATACCCAAAATTAGTGTCATCAAACTTCTCAATCCAGGGTGCGTTTACTTTATCTCCAGCCATCATTCTCCTTTAGATCCGACCTTGGCTCTTAATATCAGTTGTTGTGAAATGTTATACAAAACACACACACCAACGATGTCAAATAAAGTAAAAACAACACAATTAAGCACATGATGCACAATATATGTGGTTCGGCAAATTGCCTACATCCACATAACTGCAGAAATCTTATTAGCCAGATGAGATTACAATTATTCAATCTCAACTCACACTCTCTAGGGCTTTTTGCCCTCTCACACAATATGCACTCACTAGACAATTGTTCTCATACACAATATGCTTGAGGCCATACAAGACATGTGAAAATATGTCATATATATAGCACACAGCGTGGAAACCCTAATCTTGGCAAAACTGCATACTTCACTCGAGCGGCGTGTCGAGAGCGTCTCGAGCGAACAACCAAATGAACATTTGCTCGAGTAGAATGTCTAGCGAAGGTAGAGCAAACATTAGGTTTGCGTCTCCCTCGAGTGGAGTGTTGAGTGAGACTTGAGCATACCTCTCTGTTTTCCATCCACTCGAGCGGTCTATCGAGGGGAGCTCTCTAACTTTCCTTTGCTTGAGCGACTAGAGACTCTGCTCGAGCAGCTAGAGAATCCGCTCAAGCGGTAGACTTTGGCTCGAGCCAACAGTCAAGTCAACTTTCAGCAAACACCTTTTTCAGCTCCAAAACCAGTCTCCACATATACCCCAACATAGTGGTGGCTGTTAAAGCCTCAACAACAGTCGGACCGGTGCAAAGCGGCTTTCTTAATAGTATAATATATTTTTAAATGGTTGCACTTAAAAGTCTGGAAATGAAAAGAAGCATTAACATCTATTTTATTGCAACCAACAAGAATAAGGCACTTAAAGGTTAGTGCTTGAATTTATTTGCTTCAAAGAGACATCAATTTTCGAACAGATAGCACTAGCATCAATTTTCAATGCACTATAAAGACAGATAGCACTATATAGGAATCTTTCTCAGTATACTATCTAGGTCTATAGTTATTATATGGGTTGTTTGGTTGTAAATGATTACACTATTTTGTTACGATTAGGAGTACGTGCCAGTGCATGATGGAGCATAGTCAAGGCAAGGTGGGAGGTTGAGTTACCACAACAGCAATAACAACAATAACAGGTGGGGGGGGGGATCAATGGTACTACTAGGGCACGGAGAAGAAACTTTGACAAACATACAAGAAACATATTTTGGGCATTTTTGTATGTTTCTTAGAAAGAAAGGCTTATATCCTGGGTACTTAGTTAAGTTTTAATCATTCTGAAGCTTGAATTGTGTATAAAGATTATATAGAAGGAACAATAAGTAAGATAAAAAAAAAAAAAAAAAAAAANAAAAAAAAAAAAAAAAAACCTAGCCAGCTTTATTCTCTCCATTTGATGTTTATACGGAATATTTTTAGACACTAGCATCAATTTTTAGACATCAATGGCACAAATATTTTCATACATCAATGGCAAGAACAAAGATCCACTATCTATTGAAAAATAACACAAACCAAATCCATTGCACAGTTAAACGAAAATAACACCAACGAAACTAGCTCAAAACAACACCAACCCATAGCTCATTCATATATTCATATATTGCAAACCAATAGAAACCAAAATACTCATTCTTCTTGTTATGAAGCCCACGGTGATGGGCCAAGAAGGAATGAAATGGGTTGAAGTTTGGAAGAGAACAGGGGCCATGTTATCTGAAGAAAGGATGAAATAAAATGCAATGCTTGCGGAGTAGTTGTTATGCATTTTATCATCTTATTAGTTTGTCATTTTATTTACAGCTGTAGATGGACAATGTGAGCCAAGTTAGTTACTGGTAGGGCATATAGTGGAGGTCTGAAACATGTGTGGATTTTACATTTATTCTGAACAATTATGTTGGAAATTATTTGGAGGTTGGTGTGCCTCAAACAGCACCGAGATTCTACTTTTATCAACTATCCATTTCTATCATCTTCTATAATGTTCATCTATCTCAATATCCATTAGCATACAGTATTTCCATTATCTTTCTCTATTTCTACCAGTTACATTACAGTGGTATCTGGTCTCCGATTCTGTACCAAACCATATAACCATTCACCATTTCAATTCTTTTCTACATTACTCAGACCACCATTTCCACATACAACCATTCATGGCTGACAATACTAGATCCAAAAATCAAGATGTGCTGCTGCGGCCTGAAGCTTAGGAAACTCAGATGTAGGCTCAGGAAACTCAGATGTAGGCTCAGGAAACTCAGATGTAGGCCCAGGAGGAGAGGATGCATGCTATGTGTACAGACATAGCTCAATTGACCGAATTGGTAAAGACCTTAGTCACAAACCAAACTGCACAAACAGCTCACCGTAACACTTATAACCAACTAGACAAAGAGCTCCAGGAATTCAGGTGTGAAGGACAAAGAGGGGTGAAACTGGATTTTTCTTACTTTGGTGGCACCAATCCAGCAGGTTGGATTTTCAAAGCTTTACACTATTTTGAATACCATCAAACAACTCCTGCACAAAGATTGTTAATGGTATCATATCACATGGATGGGGATGCATTAGTTTGGTATCAAGATGTAGCAGAAACATCACAATTTAATAATTGGGAACTTTTTCTAGAGCCTTATTGCTTAGGTTTGGAACCACAGCCTATGACGACCCCATGGAGGCCCTTACCCCCCTTGAACAAGTGTCTACGGTGGTAATCTATAAGGCTCAATTTGGAGCCCTCTCAAACAAATTTAGGGAACTCACTGAATCACACAAATTGAATGTTTTTCTCAATGGGTTGAAGGATGAAATTCATCTTCCCGTACGGATGTTCAACCCCTTGAGCCTAAATGTTGCTTTTGGGCTTGCCAAAATCCAAGAGGAGTTCCTGACTAATTCCAAATAATCAGGGAGAAGTTGGATAGACAGAAACACCACTCAAACCAACTCAGGATCATGATTTAGTCACTCTACTCATCAGTTTCAGGGAGCTGGACAGAAAGTTTTCAAGCCAAGGAGAGAAATTCCCTCATCTCAAATGGATGAGAAACAAAAGAAAAGCCTATGCTACCATTGTAACGAGAAATGGAACCCTAATCATTTGTGCAAATCCCCAAAGATGTATGTGTTGCACGGTGTGATGAAGGGGAGGAAGATAAGGGTGAGAAAATTTATTTCGATTCACATGAGATACAAGAAAACCAACAAGGAGAAAACAGATTAGCAATATCCTTCAATGTAATCACAGGAACTCCCGATCCAAATACCATAAGAATCCGTGGCTCTTTTGGTGGGGAGATGGTGCTGTTGTTAGTGGATTCAGGAAGCACTCACAACTTCCTGGATCCTTCTATTGCAAGAAAGGCAAAGTTGCAAGTGGATACCATTCAAAAGCTCAAGGTGCGAGTGGCCAATGGCGAGTTGATCACAAGTGAAAGGGCCTGTACAGCCACATCACTCAAATTACAAGGTAACCAGTTTACTACTTTTTACTTGTTAACTTTGGGTGGTTGTGACACTGTGTTAGGCATTCGATGGCTAGAAAATTTGGGAAATATAACTTGGAACTTTTCCAAGTTAGTGATGCAGTTTTTATGGCAAAATAGATTGGTTGAGTTGAAGGGTCTCCATTGAGGTAGACCGTCATTTAGGGAAGCAACGGGAGTCATGTTAAACAGTATGAATGGGCCCAAAAGAGTCTTTATCCAATGTTCTGCTGTACATCCCACAACCACCACCTACCTAGATCCAAACACTACCCCCAAACAGCTAGCTAACCATGTTATTACAACAGTTTACAAATATTTTTGCAGAACCTGTGGGCTTACCACCAAAGAGAACCCATGATCACAAAATCACACTAAAAGATGGAACCCCACCTATCTCCAAAGGACCATACTGATACCCATTTTGCCAGAAAACTGAAATTGAAAAAATTGTCACTGACTTACTCAAGTCAGGGATGATTAGACCCAGTTCTAGTCCCTTTTCCTTACTAGTTTTACTAGTCTGAAAGGCCGATGGAATTTGGCGCCTATGTGTAGACTATAGGGCCCTTAATCAAGAGATGGTGAAGGATAAGTTTCCTATCCCCGTCATTGATGAACTGCTGGATGAGCTTTATGGCTCCATGATTTTTTCTAAAATGGATCTAAGGTCCGGGTACCATCAAATCTGAGTGGTTTCCGAGGATGTTCACAAAACTGCCTTTCACACCCATGAAGGGCACTATGAGTTTTTGGTGATGCCCTTTGGGCTCACCAACGCCCCTTCCACCTTCTAAGGGTTAATGAATGAACTTTTTAGACCCTTCTTGAAGAGGTTTGTGTTAGTTTTTTTTTAACGATATCTTGGTGTATAGCCAAAGTGTGGAGGATCATGTGGAGCATGTGAGGCAAGTGTTGGAGGTTCTAGGTGAAAATCAGCTCTATGCTAAGCTGTCCAAGTGTAGTTTTGGGGTTCGGGAAGTGGAATACTTGGGACTAGGGCGGCACACGGTCCGGTCCAATCCGACGATGGACCGAAGGTTTTCGGTCCATCAATTAGATCGGATTGGACTGGACCGAACACCCAAGGGGACCGGACTGGACCCGTAGCTTTCGGTCCGGTCCATTCGGTTATGCTTCTTTTTTTTTTTTAATCAATTAATAAAAAAAATTATTTACAACACTAAATTGAACTAAGTGACTTATTAATGTGGATTATGTAACAAACTCAATAAAAAAATATTTTATGTGATCAATAATAATAAATTAGATAAAAATTACATTATTAATGATATTAATTATTACTTTATTACTAACTTAAAGTATCTTAATGCATAATGAGCCATATACAACTTTTAACATTTTGTATATGAATCAATAAGCATGAATAATTTAATTATCCATACATATTATATCTATAATTAAGAAAGATACATACTTAACATACTATTATAAATAAGAAAAAAATATTTAATTATACACACTATTATAAATTATACATATATTATAATTTATACTATAACGCTTAATACTTAATACTTAATAATATTAGTAATATATTAAAGAATATATTAATACATTGATACTAAATATATATAGTGATTAGTTATTATGAATTATGATTAGTATAAATTATAATTATATAATAGTATTAGTATGAAGTATTAGACTATTAGTAATATAGTGTAGCTATATATTATTAATATTAGTATAACTATAGTATAATTTATGATTCTAATACTATAATGACAATTATAGTATAACTATATAATAGTATTAGTATAAAGTATTAGACTATTAGTAATATAGTATAGGCTATAGGCTATAGCTATATATTAGTAATATAACAACTAATATAATTATTAGTATGACTAGATTCACAACTCAGTTCAGCTCATGGGTGAATAATCCTCTCTCTGTAGAGGTTTCTCTCCTATCGAGTGTAGGTTTGTCTGGTTATTTTGTTGACCTGGGCTAGGTCTCTCCCTGTGTATGCTGTTTTAGCATGGATCATAGTATTGAGGACTTGTGTTCCCGTCTCTCATTGACGGAACAAGAGGAAGAGGTGATTGTAGTGGAGGAGCAATCGGTGGGAGATGCTTTGGTACGGGCTGAGCATTGCCTTTTATTTAGGCTTCTCACCATGAAGCATTTTAATAAGGAAGCTTTGAAGTCGACAATGAGGAAAGTATGGCGTTCTGGTAAGGCGGTCACCATTCGTGATTTGAGTCCAACTTTGTTCATTGCTGAATTTAAAGATTTGAAAGATAAGGATCGGGTTAAATGGGATGGACCATGGTCTTTCGATAAACAACTTGTGTTAACAAGTGATGTGGAGGGGCTTAAACAAACTCATCAAGTCCATTTAACTGATGCCTTGTTTTGGGTTCGTATTCATGATCTACTGGTGATGGTTCGCAATTCTACCATGGGAAGATGCATTGGTCAGGCACTGGGAAAAGTGATTGAAGTGGATTTAGATCAGGATGAATTGGCATGGGGGGAGTTCATGCGTATACGGGTTAGTATGGATATTTTGAAACCATTGTTACGTGGTAAGAAAGTGTGCGTAGGATCTTCTCACCCCATTTGGGTGAGATTCTCCTATGAACGCCTACCGAACCTTTGCTACTTATGTGGTTTGATGGGACATTTACATCGGGATTGTGAGCGTTGGAAAGCTACTATGTCTAATCTGAGTAATTCTGAATTTCCCTATGGGCCATGGATGAGAGCAGGGAGTCAAGAAGGTGATGGGAGCAATGCACGTAGCAGTTTTTTCCAACAACAGGATACAAGGAGGTCATCGGATCAGCCTAATGCGGCAGCCGGAAATGCAGGTTTTATCCATACGAATTTTGTTCCGAGGGATAACCTTGTTTCTGAAGTAGATTCGGAGCAAGCTCATAATGAAGAAATCCCTTCCGTTACGGAAGGAATTAATGCTGATCAGTCTGTTACTCAGTAACCTTCTCAAATTGACAAACTTGGAGAGTTATCTTTGGGATTTGTTTATGAAGAGGTTTTAGCCGCTAAATCAGGAAATTTAAATGAGATTGGGGTGGAGAAGGATTCTGAGAATGGTGCTATGGATGGGGACTTTTCAGTCATTCACGATGGGCAGTGTTTGAGTACGCCAGGTGGAGGGAAGGATGAATATACTCCCATGCACGTGCAATTCCAACAGAGCCCTCGTGCTCGTACTTGGAAGCGTATGGCAAGATCCAAGGATAATAGAGCTATCTATAATCCTACTGCTAGTGCTTCTAAAAGAAATTATGTCCATATAAGTGATGGGGA
>QEOT01003728.1:27239-45372 GCA_003123785.1 Pterocarya stenoptera | reverse complement strand
CCTAAACTTTCAAAACTTGCCACTAAAGCCCCCATTAATCATTCATAGTGTAAATCACAAAGGATGCTTCCAAAACTCACCCAAAACATGTATTTTCATTCTTATACCAATCAGTAGGTTTTCTAAATGCTTAATTATCAAGCCTAGGTGAAGGAAATCAAACTTCATGCCTTAATCACAAACTTACTTAAAACCCATGCATGTTTTGATGATCAACACAAGATAGAATTAAAACTTATCATGACATGCTTCTAATAAAAAATTAAACCTTCCATGATCATTCTAAGACATTAGTAAATCATATCAAAATATGCTAAGGCATGCCATAGCTAAAATTTATACTTAAAACAATTTAAACACTTAAACTATTCTTAATGAACTCAATTTTGAATTAAGCATGGTAACCTCTTCCAAATTTAGCAAAAAAACTACTTCAACACTTCAAAAAAAGACTTGAAATGTAAACTAATATCTAGGAAAAGAAAACTTACAAATTTTGTAGCCTACTCAAGCTTCTAGCACAAGAACTCACAAGATCTTCAAGAACACTTAAGAGCGCGCGCGCGCACACACACACACACCTTTTCGGTTTCTCTCAAAACTAAGGGGGAAGATGGCTCTCAATGCTCAAGTGGGGCAAGAGATGAGTTGTTGAGGACATGAGAGGGTGGAGGGGCTTTTTATAGGCAGCCAAGGGGAAGGAGACGTAGGCCTAAGTCCATGGGGATTATGTGAAATGGGCGGTGGTGTAAGGAGCTGAAATTGCAGCTTGCACTTCATCATCTTCTGTCACTTGTGCAGAGTGAATAGTGTCATAAATCACCTTGAGTTCATCAATTCAGGTACCATATTGATCCTAAGGGTGTTGGTCAGGTCATGGTGTAGAAGGAAGAGAAGAAAACCCAACAAAAACCAAACATGAGATTAACAGGTTCAATGTGGTTTTCTTGGGTAGTTTTGATTATAGCCTTGACTCAACCTATTGTCTCATCTTCATGGCTGCTTTGTGTAGGTCATAAGCCATTCTTGGTTGGCTGCCAAGTGATCATGAATTGGCAACTCAAATGAAAGGGGTGAAGGGAAGTGGTTGCCGAAAGGAAGTGGCTTGGATGCCTTCGGTTTGGCGCCTTCTTTGGGTGGGAAAAATTGGTCAAAAGCTCATATTGAACATGAGGACCTCTTGGGGATTGGGTGGTGATGGAGGTGGTGTGGGCTGGTGGCTCAGCCATGGGTAGAAGGGAGGTGGAAACTCAACCAGTTCGGTTCCCATCCAACTAGTGTCCAAGGTGAATCGGTTTTGGTGGTTTGTTTTGATTTTTGAAACCAAATTCGTCCAAGGCTTGGTCTGGGTATAAAGGGATCATATGAGATGTTTTAAAGACTATAATTCCCTTGATAAAAAGGGAAAACAAGAAAAGATTGAGCTTAAGCTCAAAACAGTCCACGCACATAAAGGGCACACATGTGTGCCGATTGGTGTAATTTGGAATTTTGATATGTTATTTCTTCTAATGACATGTGTGGAGGTTTATTTAGAATCCTAATATGATCTAGGAATAATGTAATTAAATAATGAAATAAGAAAATTTCAGATAAAAATGCCTAAAAAGATTAAGAAAGAAAATTAAGCTCCAAAACATGGTTTAAAGATCACTAGTCATGCATAAGTTGATTAATAGTCTTAACCCAGTTTCAAAACTTAATTTGGATACTTAGGGTATGACATGGTCTTGAGGAAACCCATGGTATTGTGTATTGGGCTTCAATTTGAATAGTAGAAAGAAGTAAAACAAGACTTTGGGCCTTATGGGGCTTAAAAGGGCCATGAGTATGGGTTAACGGTCTAAGGGCTTTGGTTTTAAGTGGATGGGGCCTTGCTTCCATATTTTGAGGGATTAAGAGAGGCCTCAAGATCCACAAAGATGGGGCTTGAAAGGCTTACCTTGACATAATTGGGCCATGGCTCAAACCTATACCATGCTTGGCCCAAAATGCCTTATGCCTTCCTTATACTTGGGCCAAGGCTATCCTACCAAGACTTGTACTCCTACGATATTTGATTTAAGGCTTTTAATGCTTCGCCCATAAATTTCCTAAAGTTCTAAAGGCCCTAATAGGATTACCAATGGGCTTGCTTCTCTAATCTTTCATGCTTAATAATTAATGACTGATTGGGAATTTAATTCACACATTTTCTTATGCTTAATTGTTCAAGATTCAAGTGCTTTGCATGATTCTTAGCTCATTTGTCTAGAATTTCGGGTTTATTTTAAATTTATTTAATTCTTGATAATTCTTACTATTTTGCAGGTGTTTAATTAGTGAATTAGGTTGAAATTGGATTGATCTAGTCAAAATAGAACATTATTTGGTTTTTGAGTTTTAATTGGAGCTAGACACCTCTATTTTAGGTGTTGTTTACCTTGGTGGATAGCTAAGAGGTATGCCTAAGTTTTTTTATGAAGAGTCAAAAATCCAATTCTACCGTTTTGAAGTTCAAAACTTAGAAGAAATAGAGAAGTATGAATCTATCTAGAAATTTATTGCAGCCCAGACCCTATTTTGGCTTTCAGCTTTTATCTGGAGTTCTAGAATTCGAAATAAAGCAATCTTAGGTGACTTGGAAAGATGAGAAATATATCTAAAAATTTTATGAGGGCCCAACTCCAAAATATATCTTTTTGATACTCTAAATCCAGATGGAAGTCGGGAAGCCAAGAATTTTGAATTTTCAGCAGCAGGTATGGGGAATATATTTTGTTTTAAAATTTGAAAAGAGAATCGACATTGAATGGATTGGATGGATTGTAGATATGGAATGAGGGTTTTGAAAATAAAAATTTCCAGAAAAAAAAGAAAAAGAAAAAGGAAATCACTAAAGGAATCCATAAGCAATTCAAATTCGATATGCATTAGGGACAACTTGAATATACTTTAGTATTTGGACCATAACTTCCTACTCACATTTTGGATTGAGTCAATGCTTAATGGGTTGGAAAGCTATCGGAAAGGGCTAATACTTTTTCTTGAGTAAGAATTTCAAAATTCGAACTCTTGAAGCACATATGCGGCTGCCAAGATAAGTCCTAAAAGTTAGACGAAAATTAAAAAAAACTTTGGGTTTCTTTCTACCATATATAAGCATATTATGGGCATGGAATTGAGAGGAGAGAGTCTGAGTTTTAGAGTCCAATGGTCTAGAGGTTATTCTTTAAGTTTCTTTCGAGGAGGCGGATCTAGAGGGCAGAGGCGAGAGCGCATGTTTCATCAATTGACTCCAACAAAGAACACTGGTTTTATTATTTTTCTTTTTAATTTCATTATGAGCTAATTTTATTTTCTATATCTTTAATGTAGTCTAGCATTAAACACACAATTTATATTCTTAGTTATTTTATTTTTAATATTTCCATGATTGAGTATTTATTCTTTGTTCTTAATACATGTAATTTTCTAGCTAATTATTGTTCAATCTATTGAATTGCAGTGAGACCGAGAGGTGATTTGTGATTATAGCTCTAGGATTAAGTATCATTAGTTGAGCGAAAGTAAAGATGATTGAGTGTAATTTTTAAGAAAAATTCAAAGAACTTAATGAATTTTCAATTAATTAAATTCACATAGAGATATGAAGTTATTAATTGGAGATATTTTTAGTATTGTTTGGGAGAAAATATTGAATAGTTAAGGGATTTTTATCATCAACTTGGAATAATTGGAATTCTATACAATGAAGAATAAATTGTGTAGGATTCGCTAGGTGAGATTAAACGCTCTAGATCTATTCTTATTACCTTTAAAATTTTAATTTTAATGCTATTTTCTTCAGTTTAATTTAGATTATCTATTCTTGAAATTTTGGTTTTTAAATAGTAATTAATTTAATAAATTTCAATACTCAATAACATAATTAATCTATGTGGGTTCGACATCTATTTTCTTTAAAACAGTTTACTACTTGTTACGATTCTGTACACTTGTAGGAGTTTTCGGCACAACAAATTTTTGGCGCCGTTGTTGGGGATTAGTTATTTGTTATTGATATTGTTACTAGCTAGATTGTTACTAATTTTGATTTGATTTGATTTATTTTTAAAAGTTGTTTAAATAGACCTCAATTTTTCTTTTCTTCTATTTCTATTTTAGGGTTTGGAAGTGTTTTCCCTGAGATTGAAAGAACTTTATGTAGGATCTATAAAAAGAAGAAGCCAGAGGCTACTGCATCTGCATTCACCATGGCCGATCAAGATAGTAAAGGTTTGAGGGATTATGTTATGCCCTCTGTCAATGGGGCGACATCTAGTATAAGGTGGCCAGCTATACATGCCAATAACTTCGAGATCAAGCCGGCCATCATTCAAATGATTCAACAAACCGTCCAGTTTGAGGGGCCATCACAAGAGGATCCTAATCTCCATATTGCAAATTTCTTAGAAATTTGTGATACTTTTAAACACAACAGAGTGACAGATGATGCGATTCGATTGAGACTTTTTCATTTCTCACTTAGGGAAAAACCAAAGGTTTGGTTGAACTCTTTGCTGACCAGTATCATCACCACCTGGGAGGAGTTGGTACAAAAATTCTTAGCAAAATATTTCCCTCTGGCCAAGACAGCAAAGTTAAGGAATGATATTACTACCTTCTGGAAGAGTTGGCATCTAACAACTATTTGTGGGCCATAGAGAGAGCAATGGCAAGGAAGGCGGTCAACGCTGTTGAGCTTGACTCTATGTCTGTAATTATGGCCCGGTTGGCAAATCTATCCAAACAACTAGTTAAGATGAACGTTAATGTTATTCAAACTAATGGTGTTTCTGATCATTGCCCAGGAAATCATTCAAGTGTAGATTCCCAAGTGGGGAATCCTTTTGCCCAACCGAGTTATGAACAAGCCCATTATGTGCCCAATTTTTAACGTCAAAACAATTCTTATTCAAACACGTTCAATCTTAGATGGAGAAATCACCTCAACTTTTCATGAAGCAATAATCAAAGGCCGGCTAGACCACATCAACAGTTTCCATAGCAAGATAAGAAACTGACACTTGAGGATATGTTTATGTAGTACATGCAAAAGATTGATATGGTGATCCAAAACAACTTGGCTTCAATCCGCAATCTTGAGGTTTAAATCGGTCAGCTCTCAAACATGCTTACCGAGAGGGCAACAGGGACTTGGTCGAGCAACACTGTGACCAATCTGAAGGAATATGTCAAAGCCATAACATTGAGAAGTGGGCAGACATATGACCAGCCGCAAACAGTAAGTACTGAACGAGATGCAGAAGCTGTCGAAAATGTGGAGTCTGAGATGAAGGAAGCCGAGTCTGAGGTGAAAGAAGCCGAGCGGGATACGGCCAACCAGCAAGCTGTGAAGATTAAGGAGAATAAAGAGGCTTCAAAACCCAAGAAATCCAGGGAGTTTATATCTAAAACTTATTCTTCTTCAATTTATGATCCACCAATTCCTTTTCCGCAAAGATTAAGAAAAAATAAGATTGATAATCAGTTCTCTAAATTTCTGAGTATATTTAAGTAACTGCATATTAATATTCCTCTCATTGAAGCTTTAGAGCAAATGCCTAAATATGCAAAATTTTTTGAAGGGTATATTATCAAACAAGCGGAAGTTGAAGGAGCATGAGACTGTAATGCTGACCAAGGAGAGCGGTGTAATTTTACAAAAGAAGCTGCCACCTAAGTTGAAAGATCCGGGGAGTTTCACTATCCCTTGCACTATAGAAAATTCCTATTTTGATAAAGTTTTATATGACTTAGTGGCAAGTATTAATATAATGCCTCTCTTTGTTTTCAGGAAATTAGGTCTTGGAGAAGTAAAGCCAACTACTATTTCTCTACAGTTGGCGGACAGATCTATTAAATACCCGAGAGGACTCATTGAGGATGTACTGGTAAAAGTTCATAAGTTTATCTTGACGGCCAACTACAATGTTCTCGATATGGAGGAGGACGAGGAGATCCCTTTGATATTGCCGATCATTCCTTGCAACTGGGAGAACCTTAATTGATGTCCGACAGGGGAAGCTTATTTTGAGGGTCGGCGAGGAGCAGATCACTTTTGACGTATATAAATTTATGGAATTCCCTTCCGAGGTACATTCTTGTTTTCAAATAAGTGACCGAAACATGACCATGGCCGACGAGACTTATGGAGCTGAATCTTCAAAGCTACCACTTGAGGTATGTCTTATTCAATCTATGTCTATTGAATCCAAAGATAAAAAGGTTAGGGAGTGTGAGAGATATTTGGAAGCTACACCATCATTTTCTCTTTGAATAAAATCGAAAGTGGAAGAGTTAAACTCATCTTAGCTGACATCTCTAAATAAGGAACCACCCAAGCTTGAACTCAAATCACTTCCATCAAATTTAAGGAACGAAGAGGCTGGACAGACCTCCACGTGGTACATGACTATACCTTCAAGGAAAATATTCAATTGGAAGAAAAGGAAAAGAAATCAGGGGAGCATCTCTTACCTTCTCTCATTATCTTCTTTAGTTTTTCTTCCTATTTCCGTTGAGGACAATGTGAAAATTAAGTTTGGGGGAGTGGATATTTGATTGTGCTGAATGGTGATGCTGACTATGTTTGTTTGAAAAAAAAAAATTCTTCAAAATTCTGGTTTGTTCACATTCATGCAAGTTAATTGGTGATGATATCCATGTCTTCTAAACCAGATTTTTATGTGAAAGATTAAGAGAAATGAAGCTACATTTGCCCTTGTGTGAGACTTATTTAGGATCAACATTACACTTTTGGGTTCTTTATTGTGTTAAGCATTGCATTTTTTATTTAGGATAGACGATATCTTATAAATCAAGATTAAGCATACTTGTTTTCTTTAGGATTATTGAAGTACACCTTTCCTTGCAAAGTTGTGTGAGTTGTGTGACTATGCATAAAAGATGAGTTTGATGTTTTTCTTGTGATTATCCCCTTTGATTTACTCCTAAACAAGGTGTAAGTAAATAGAGTGATAATGATTAGATAGTTGAATAAGTAAGTGTGTATGAAGTTATATCTACTCTAATGTTTTGAGTTGCTTAGTAACTAGGGGTATTCGTTACCAATGCTTACTCTTATGTGAAACGGCAAATTGAAATATGAGTATGCAAAAGCACTTTAAGTGTGTGACTTGTTGCGTAACCGGGTGCATCCATCACAAATGCTTGTATTCACATCAAAAGGCGAGTGACAACTTAAAGATAAAGAATAAATATTATTGAAAAAAAAAATAATAGCGAAGAAATATATATATCTCTAGTTTCTACCTTGTATGTAGTAGTGAGAATAGGTGATTGTAGGTTGAGTTGTTACATGATTCAATTGTGTTGGTTGCATGAAAAATATGATTGAGTTTGGAATTATGTATAGATATTTGAACTAGAGAATGTGAATATGCTTAGTTTTCCTTTCTTTGCTATTGTTTATGTACTAAGTGGGAGATTTGATTTGCATGATAGGTCCTTTGGATGTGATGAGTTGAGCCTAACTATGATTATTATCCTTTGTTTTTATGGTTTTCCTTTTGCTTGAGGACAAGCAAACATTCAAGTTTGGGGGTATTTGATTGGGATTTAATTGACACATTTTCTTATGCTCAATTGTTCAAGATTCAAGTGCTTTGCATGATTCTTAGCTCGTTTGTCTAGAATTTTAGGTGTATTTGAAATTTATTTAATTTTTGAGAATTCTTGGTATTTTGCAGGAGTTAATTAGTGAATTAGGTTGAAATTGGGCTGATCTAGTCAAAACAGAACATTGTTTGGTTTTTGAGTTCTAATTGAAGCTATGCACCTCTGTTTCAAGTGTTGTTTGTCTTGCTGGACAGCTAAGAGGAAGGCCTAAAACTTTTATTCAGAGTCCAAAACCAAGTTTTGCCGTTGTGAAGTTCAAAACTTAGAGGAAACAGAGAAATCCGAATCTATCTAGAAGTTTATTGTAGCCCAAACCCTATTTTGGTTTTCAGCCTGTATCTAGAGTTCTAGAAATCAGACTAAAGCAAGCTTAGGTGCCTTGGAGAGATGAGAAATAGATCTAAAACTTTTATGAAAGGCCCAACTCCAAAATATATCTTTATGATGCTCTAAAGCTGGATGGAATTCGGGAAGCCAAGAATTTTGAATTTTCAACAGCAGATATGGTGAATATCTTTTGTTTTAAAATTTGAAAAGAGAATCAATTTTGAATGGATTGGATGGACTGCATATATGGAAGGAGGGTTTTGAAAATAAAAAGTTCTAGAAAAAAATAAAAAGAAAAATAAGAAAGAAGAAAAGAAATCACTGAAGGAATCCACAAGAAATTGAAATTCGAAATGCACTAGGGACAGCCTGATCAAATTTTAGAATTTTGAGTATAACTTTGTACTCACATTTCAGATTGATGCAATGCTTAGTGGGTTGGAAAGCTATTGGAAAGGGCTACAACTTTATGTCTAATAAGAATTTCAAAATTTGAAATCCTGAAACATGTACGAAGCTACTAAAATAAGTCTTAAAAGTTAGGCCAAAAAAAAAAAAAAACCTTAGGGTTTCTTTCTACCATGTACAAGCAAATTATTCGCATGAAATTGAGAGGAGAGAGTTTGAGTTTTAGAATCCAATATTTTAGAGATTATTCTTTAAGTTTCTTTCGAGAAGGCGGATCTGGAGGGCAGAGGTGAGAGCAGCATGCTTCATCAATTGACTCTAATGAAGAACACTAGTTGTGGTACCCCTAGCCCCAGCTTGGGATTTGACGAAAACTGAAACGTTGGGACATGCAACACCAGGGTTACCTGTCCCTTGTACATAATAAATAAGATGCAATAGACCTAATAATAACTAATAGTATGCAATATATCGCAGCAAAAAGTCAACTTAAGTGATATATAAGAACATTAGTCATGGTATCGAAAACATAAAATCCCAATACATAATTCATTAGAGTCATCAAAAGTGTTTATGTTTCAAAGAGACTCCCAAAACACAAGACGCAAAAACATCTGACTTAAACAAAGAATCATTTCCCAAAAGTGGTCCTATTACATTGATCTTGATCTTTAGTGAGGTTCAGTCTCACTAGCTTCTCTAAAGCTCAATCCTTATACCTATTGTGGAATCTTCTAAACGTTTCTATGTCCTCAAGTATCTTAGTGATTGCTTTATCAACCAACTCGAGATGATCTCAAATGAATGGCTCCGATGGGCTTATGACCATTTTAGGCACGATGCTCTCTAGAGGAAGTGATGTCCTCTTGTGCTTCGTCATTTGCATTGACTAAACCTATTATAGCTTCTACCATTTCGAGTAAGGAATGATAGTGGGTAAATAAAATAGTGAGATTTCGAAAAATTTCAGTAAGTAAACAAATAATGTGTAGCATATATCATAAGCAGATGGAAGTAAACTTAACAATAAATGCATAGACATGAACTTATACTTATGCATTTCGCCTTTCAAAAGACATCGTGTAAAACATGATATTTCATAACCTTTGCTTTCATAAACATTCTTTTTTTCATTTCATACTTGTTCATTAATATACTTATGAGCTCGTGGTCTTTCTTGACTTATAACATATAATTGGATATCTCACGGCTCCCCTATGCATCGTGTGTTCCCCGCTAGTTACTGTATCAACCATTCGTCACTTTGACTAAGGTGACTACGTCTTATCTTTCATATACACAACTCAGATTTTGCCTTCACCGTAGGTGCACCCACTAGAAGTTCATAACATATGGAAGAATATCAATGTCACGAACAACCATACAAAACCAAATCAACCAACAAGTTCACAAGACATATGCATAAAATATCCAAGTACAAGTTACAGGTGTACTTCCAAAAATCTAAAATATAAATCTATAGCAAGCAAGCTGAAAAGTCACATGTAATACTAGTTAGGATCATTATTCAAGAAAAACCTAACTCATGTGTTCAAGTGTAGTGCTCTTTACATCTTTTTTTTTCCAAGAAAAGACTCCAAAATTTCGAACCCTTCTACCTTGAATCCGAACTTAACTTCAACAACAACCCTAGCTCATAGAAACACTAGTGTCGTTGTTTCTAATCTCAAAAACATCATACTTATGAACCTTAAGACAAGTAAGGTTTAATCCACGTTTCTTCACTTCCTTGAAGCCGTGCGTGTGTGTGTATATAACAAAACAAAGTTGGTTTCATACCTTCTAGGTTTTCCTTTCGTTAGTATCTCCTCACTTTGCTCATTCTCAAACGGATGTTAGGGTGAGAAGAAGGTATGGTAGAGAGTGTTTGGAGAGTGAGAAAGTGATAAAAACTTGGAGGAAATGGTGATGACCGAAACTCATAAGAGCAATACACAAAATGGCCAAAGGTCCTAGGGTTTTCGGCTCCTTCCCTTTTATAGACACTCAAAAAGTTTCTTGCATGAGCCAAGCTCATGCATGGATGCCAAGTGGTGTGTAATCCTATGACCTCTTCCTTTAGCTCATCATTTGATTGTGTTGGGAACCAAAAGTACCTTTTTTTACATGTCGCGCCTTCTTCCTCCAAAACTAAAACTCCCTTCCTCTTTTGCCCTCCATTTCATGTCTTAGTTCAATATATCTAGTGGCTATAAGGTCTTTTATCAAACTTAAATCTACCTCAATCTCTTACATGTGTGCATGAGTGCTAAGTGGCTTATGAGGATGTGTGTGCGCGTGTGTGCATGGGCTGTCGAACCCTTCTCTTCCCTAGGAGATCTTCTTTTCAGCATACTTTTGGACAAGCATGTGATTGGTCCCTTCTAGCACAAAAACCCTTGCCTTAGCTGTCCACCTCAAGATGTCTTACACAAAATATTCTTCTAGAAGCCCTAGGCGTGTAAGGCCTTTCTTACAACCTTGATCTTTTCCCGAGACAACGTTTTACCTACCTTCATCCATTTAAGACACATGGCAAAAGCAACCTTCCTTTCTTCTTTGTTTCCATCCATGGCCTTTTTGCCTTCCCTAGGTTTCACTTTTCCCTAACTTAATCATTCCCTTCTAGAATCTCTTTCCCTTAGTGACATGTGTCCATCAAGTCCTATACATAGCTCTATTGGACGACAAGTGGCATAAAAAAAAATTTGAGTTGGGCGTGAGCCTTAATCCCATTGGGCTTCAAAAACCTAATTTCCTACAAGGGCCGAAACTCACATGGGCTTATGAAAAAAAAAAAACAATTACACAAAAGCTTAGAAAGTCTTGGTCGTCACACTAGTTTTATTTTTTTTCTTTTCAATTTTATTCTGAGCTAATTTTATTTTCTAGAGCATTGATGTAGTGTAGCATTGAACACACAATTTATATTCTAAGTTATTTTATTTTCAATATTTTCATGATTGAGTGTTTATTTCTTGTTCTTAATGCTTGCAATTTTCTAACTAATTATTGTTTGATCTATTAAATCGCAATGAGACCGAGAGGTGCTATGTGATTAGAGCTCTAGGATTGAGCACTATTAGTTGAGTGAAAGTAGAGATACTTTACTGCGATTAGTGTGATTTTTGAGAAAAATCCAAAAAACTTAATGAATCTCCAATTAATTAAATTCACATAGTGATATGGAGTTATTATTTGAAGATATTTTTAGTATTGTTCGAGAGAAAATATTGAATAATTAATGAATTTTTATCATCAACTTGAGATAATTGGAATTTTATAACAAGGAAGAATAAATTATATGGAATTCGCTAGGTGAAATTAAACACTCTAGATCTATTCTTATTATATTCAAAATCTTATTTTTAATCCTCTTTTCTTCAGTTTAATTTAGATAATCTATTCTTTAAATTTCAATTTTTCAAATAGTAATTAATTTAGTAAATTTTAGTACTCAACAGAATAATTAATTTTTGTGGAGTCGATATCTGTTTTATTTAAAACACTTTACCACTTGTTACAATTCTGTACACTTGGAGATATTTTCAGCATAACAATGACACTAAGTGCCATGGTCTAAATAAACCTAATTATCTCCATTGGAATAAATAAACAAAAAAAAAATAATATAATAATAATAGCAATAATAAAAAAATATTTAAAGTCCAAAATCATAAGCTTAATCTAAGGGAGTTTAAAGATTAATTCTAATGGTTAATTAGGCGGGGTGTTTCAACGGGTCCAAGGACCCAACCGACCATTTGAAAACTTTCAAGATCCACATGATGCTGCATGGATTTCCAAGGGAGATAGCGTGCTGAGCATTCCCGCTGATGCTAAAGGGCTCTGCCAATCATGGTTCAGAACCCTCCGACCAGGCATGATCCATAGTTTTGAGGAACTCGGATTGCAGTTCCTAACCCAATTATGGCCATCCTAAAAGGAAGGCGGCCATTTGCTTAACCTCACCGTGAAGTATAGGGAGGATGAGAACTTGAAGACATACTTACAGGACTTCAATAAGGAGCGACTTGCCACCGATGACCAAGATGAGAAAATCACCTTAGCAGCACCCCTAGGCAGCATCTAGCCCTTAGCCTGTTCATGGACGAGATTGCTAGGAGAACCCTAGTGACCCTATGGGACTTCATGGACCGTGTAGAGGATTTCGTTAATGCCAGTGATAACCTTCGGGCCTTAACCTCGTCCAGGCACACCTGTTTTGACTGAGCCACTGGCATTCCCAAGTAGAGTATAGGGGTGAAGGCCTCCGAAAAGGAGTCCAGTTTAGGAAAGGAAAGGTTGAGAAAAAAAAAAAAGCAATGGTGGGACCCCCATGAGAAGAGTGCAAGCGAGCCTATGTGTACAAGCTTTGGAAGGCGGGAGGGTGAGGGAAGGCGGCGACCATAGTCGGAGAGCTCATACATATTGCACCTATCACAAAGAGAAGGGGCATCGAATCAAGAACTACCAGTTCTGGAGGCGGAAGTTCATGGAAGAAATCGACGACGATGTTAGAGTAGAGGTCTAGGGGAGATCATCAGACGTTCGTCACCCCCTAGGTCGGTGAGCCAGGACAAGTGAGAGCCGAGGTGGGAAGGCAGGCGGAGCTCGAGCCCGCGAAGAAGGGTCGTATGGAGGGCGAGGCAAGTCCCCAAAGCTGGATCATAACAACATCTCGTTTGGAGAAATCCACACCATCGCCGGGGGACCCTCGAGCAGAGGCGCTTCGGCATTGAGTGGGAAGGCCTATGCCAAGAAGGTGAGGTACAAGCTGATTTTCATTGTAGGGAGACCACTTAAGCATGCCCAAACGCAAAGGGTCCCCAGCGTGACCTTTGACGATGCCGACTACGAGGGAGTCATCTACCTACCTGATGATGCCCTGATGGTCACGATGTTGGTGGCCAACTATAGGACTAGGAGAATACTGGTGGACAGCAGTACCTCGATCGACATCCATTTTTGGGAGTCGTTCTTCGAGATGAGAATTGACCAAGAGTGGCTATGGCCCTTACCCACGCCTCTAAGAGGGTTCTTCAGCGAGACAATACAACCGTTTGGATCAATAACACTAACCGTCATAGGAACATGGACATTAACACCAACCACCATGGCAGACTTTTTATTGGTCAAGGCTCGCTCCTTGTATAATGCCATAGTTGGGCTGCTAACGCTAAACAACCTAAAGCTGGTGACCTTGACCTACCACCTGAAGATGAAATTTTTTATGGAAGACGGTGTGGGAGTTGTGTGCGGATAGCAAGTGGTAGCAAAGGAGTGTTATATGCAAGAATTATGAGGGAAGGACACGTAGCGAGCTTGAGCTGGAGTAATGGAACGAAAAGAACATGGCCTTCAACATACGACAGCACTCCTAATGTGGCCAAGCAGCTTGTTGCCCCCTTTTTGTTATCTTATGTACACATTACTAACACTAATTTTCCTATATACCCAACGAAGCCCCTTGTAAGGAAGAATTGATGAGAATGAGAAAGTTACTATTTCTTTACACACCAACTCGCGTGAATGGATCAAATGACGTGACAATCCCCCCGGTGACTAGTGGCCTCCCAGAGCAGTCAATTTTAGATCCCGCTTGGTTCCTAAGGTTGAAGCTCTGTGCTCGCGCCTCAATGACAAAGGGGAGAACACATCTCCCAAGTGTCCTAGTCCCAGCTCGCCACCTAGAGTGGTCAATTGCAGATCCTGCCAGGTCACTCAGGCCGATGTGCTACGCTTATGCCTCAACGATGAAGGGGGGAGCACCTCTCCCAAGTTTCCAGTCCCTATTCGCCACCCACAACGTCAATTTCAGATCTTGCTTGGTTCTGAAGACCAATGCTTCGCACTGGCGCATTGGCAACAAAGGGGAGAAACACCTCTCCCAAGTGTTCCAATCCCCCCTCGCCTAAAGTGGTTGATTTTAGATCCCTCTTGGTTCTTAAGGCTGATGCTCCATGCTTGAACCTCGGCGATGAAGAGGGGGAGCACCTCTCCCAAGTGTCTCAGTCCCCCTTGCAATCCAAAGCGGTCAATTGCAGATCCCAGCTGGTCACTCGGGCTGATGTTCTGAGCTCGCATCAGTGACGAAGGGGCGGAGGGGGGAGCACCTATCCCAAGTGTCCTAGTCCCCCCCTTGCCACCCAGAACGGTCGATTTAGATCCCACTTGGTTCCTAAGGCTGATGTTCTATGCTAGCACCTCGACGATGAAGGGGGAACACCTCTCCCAAGTGTCCCAGTCCCTCCTCATAAACTAGCACGGTCGATTTCATATCCCGCTTGGTTTCTATGGCAGATGCTCCACACTCGTGCCTTAGTGATGAAGGTAGAGAACACCTTTCCAAAGTGTCCTAGTCTCCCCTCGTCATCCAGTGATTACAGATCCTGCTTGGTCATTCGAGTTGATGCTTTGCGCTTGCGCCTCGACGACGAAAAGGGGAAACACCTCTCCAAAGTTTCCCAACCTCTGCCCCAACCAAGGGAGATTTGCAATACGCAACCGAAAAACATTAATAAATCAAACACCGAAAAACCACAAACTTACAAGAGAACAACGATAATAAAAAGAAGAGAGAAAGAGAAGTGTGGAAAGTCACATTCGCTAAGTGTGCTCTTATTTACAAATTCCCGATCCAAGACAAAGGACCTCCAAGCATCAGGCTAAAAAAGAAAAGAGAGAGAGAGAGAGAGAGAGAGAGAGAGAGAGAGAGAGAATGAGATATATACATATACATGACCACTAAGCGAAGAGTGAAAAAGGGATCGAGGTCGGGGGTCACGATAGGAGAAGCGGGGTTGCGAAAGAAATATCAGGCATTAGTTCACGCCCTAAGGAGTCAAGAGATTTGCGGTCCGCTATGGAGGAAGTGAAACGAGGTAGGTTCAAGGTCCTGGGGTCGTTGTGGGGATTCGCCAAGAGGTGATCCCTTACCCTTTCTAATCCCAAGGAATACATATAGCTTCAGGCTTGGTTGCACAACTGTTTGGCCACCACGATCTGGGAAGTAACTTGGGCAAGCTCACCTTCTCTTCACGAGACCTTGACTACTCCTTGAGTTGTAAGTGGGACTCCAACAGCTCCACATACAGGTCCTCAACCTTCTTTTAATCCCTCACAAACACGGTGTTTTGTATAGCAAACACGTCCCTCTCGGACTGGAGCTCACTAAGGGGCAAGTTCAAGTCACGGTGGACTTCCGCAGCCTCGGCAATCGTAGCAATGTAGTCTAGACATTGCTGCTTGGCCCCTTCACCTCATCCTCTAATCTGAGAATCTGCGCCCCCTCTTGACTCTGCTCTTCTACAACCGCCCTAGCAGCAGCCTCGAGACAAGACACCTCCATCCTCAGCACCTCGATACCCGCCCTAAGATCGAATCTCTCCTAGTAGAGTTCTAGATGATCCACCGTAGGTGCTCATTCTTGATCCCAACTTCTTCATGGGAAATCTTTGCATGCTCCAGGGAACCTCGGAGCCTAACCATCACACGATAGGCTCTTCCTCCCATTCTTCATAGGACCTCGGCATCCCTCTCTATGGTTGTTCGCCCATCCACTATCTAGCCTACTAGGAAATTGAACCCCTGTTAGTTAAGGTGAGAGCGATCAGACCACGAGTACCTGGAAGCAACGTTACCTATCGAACAAGAGAAGGAAAAATCTAACCAGGGAGAGAAGACCGTTGAGATGGTCGGGCACTTCTAGTATCCCTTTTGCCCTAGCCTTGTCCAACCCTCCCTCAACAAGGCAAGACAATGATGCACTACCTTCACTCTGCAGTTCCGACCCGTCCGAGGGTCCAAGGACTGATGCCCTAGAGGGGTAGGGAACTTGTACTGCAGCAGGATCCTCCGTCTCGAGGTCTCAAGCTCCCTTACCCCCCTGGTTAGCTGACTGGAAGGACCATTGCCCGCTGGGTTAGATCACTTGAAGGTGCCATCGGAGCTAGTTCGCAAGGAGTCCCGCTTCACTGAAGTGCTGGTCGAAGATGACAAGGTTGCTATGGACAAGGACCCGCCTTCGCTCAGCAAACCAGGTTCTAGAGGGAAAGACAGGGCACTCGGGTGGCATTATATCAGTGGGAGCTGCGAGACATCATCAACACCGCCCTGGACAACCCTTTCTAGAAGGCAGGAGACACTCGTCAGGATAGACGCCGCATCTCGGTTGCCAGCCCCTGATGACACATTGGTGTGCGCAGAGGTCTCCAGGCAATCAACAACAATGCCCATGTCGCGCCTAACCCTGTTTGATATAGCGCCTCGAGGAAAGCAGCCTTTTGATCCTTGTCATCCTAATCTCGATCCAGCTTGCCACCCTGGTCACCCGATGGGGTGGCAGAAGTTTCTAGGGACAATGGTAGGGTGGGAGGTGTCTCAGGGGGAGCAAACCCACATCTCCTCAAGCCACCTGCGGATCCTTCCAATCTCGAAGAGACGATCTCGCCTTTCAGGGGGAGTCTCTTTGTTGCATCGCCCAGTGAACCCTCCATTGGTCGTTTACCCCTCCCCAACACCAGGCTCTCAATTAGAAAGTTGCGACCCACCACATGAGATCGGTCATGGGAGATGAGGAGTAGAAAAATGTTGTACTTGGTTAGGAGTGCATCACTCACAACCTCTTCCTTGTGCTTGCGGACCCAGGGGTACACCAAATGGATACGGGCCCGCTTACAGTTGAACGCTATCTGTTTGTCATCTGGAATGACCCCATAATCAAATCAGACTGGGAACTCTCTAGCAGCGACTTCCCCAAGCGGGAATTCCCATCCTTCGTCCGCCACAAAAAAGAACTTGTTCTGCCACTGCTTGGCATTGGAATGGTGGGGCTTAAGTCTGGCAAGCCAAAAATTGGAGCGAGATTTGAAGCTACAGATGTTGCCCCCAATGCATGGACCGCACAAATGAATAGGAACTCCCACGCGGTCAAGTCGAGATACTCATTTATGACAGATTCTTGTACATTGCGCCACGCCATGCCATACAGTACGATGTCAAAATCCTCTACGCATTAGGGTGAACCTGAGTCGGAGGTATACCGAAGAAGTATAGAATGTTGTGAATTGGATGGGGAAAGGGAAGCCTCACCCTATGCATGAACATGCCGGAGTGCAAGGCCACGCTTTCGGTGTTGCCTTCTGAATCAATAGCCCCAACACCCAGAACACCTAAATGCATTGAGGGTGGCAAGGTCAATGACTAGGGACTAACTAGTCCATTGTCGGGGGAAGAAAAGCCACGGGAGGGGACCATAAAAGCAATCGCAAACAGACTTAAGGAAATATTTGGAATCGAAACACGGAGACAACAGAGGAACTTGAGAACCTATGAGCAGAAGTGAGAATGGTGATAGAGATCATACAGGAGCAGGAAGGGTGAAATAAATAAGAAAGGCACGATGGTTCAGGAGCCCCAACTGGAGATGTGAGAAGATATGGGGATGCGATAATTGTGCAAGTTCCTAAGGGAGACGTGCGGATGTGCCATGAGTTTAAAGGGAAGAGGGAACATACTATTGAAAAATTAAATTCCATCCATAACCACTTGATGAGATTTTACGTGGTAACTGAAAATGGGCTTTGCACTCAGCTAGGCCGGGCCCAAGCCTGCCACACCTAGGGCCCACGACCCTCAGGGGGAAAGGCCTAGACAAGCCCAAATATCGAGGGAGGGAGAAGGAACAGACGGGTCCGCCAGTGAAGCATTGATGAGAGGTGGACAGGTCGGGATC